>JARBEQ010046224.1:0-15166 GCA_030265355.1 Tritonia tetraquetra | reverse complement strand
ATAATGATGATGATAATAATAATAATAATAATAATAATAATAATAATAATAATAATAATAATAATGATAATAATGATGATGACGATAATGAGAGCAATGACTATTTTCAGTACCCCTATCATCTATTATGCATCCACGGGTTCAAATGTATGATTTGTTGCTTTATGCAAAGTCTATCCTTTTGAAACGATATCTCTAACTGGTCCATTGAGCTTTGTAACTCAAACATGCACGTAATTGACCCATTTCAGGTGGCCCCTTACAAGAATTGGACGGCTGCCCAAAGAGGTTGGACGGCTCGGTACGCACTCTTTGTGATGCGAGTCAAAACTAGACTCCCTCTGAAAATGAGCTCCTCTCTTTTTTTATTATCTTCAAGACGAAGAAAACTACAACGCACCGCTTTCCAGGGCACAAAAATCTGACGATTTTAGACAAATTTGCGGTATCCAGAAAGTCTACTGAAGAATATATATAGCAATGGATCGCCGTAGAAGACGCACTGATTCTTATAGCGACGATGAAGGTTTGTCCAAATGTAGAAGATTTTTAGACGTGGTCTAAGATAAGAAGAGGTCTTAGAGTTAGAGGTATAGAAAGTAATATCTAGACAACGAATTTAAATTTTAGGTAGTCTAGAGTTATAGCTAAACTGGTTCGCCTGTCTCTGTATTGTTTTGTCATCCATACCGCATATATTATCCCCAAAGAGTGTCGCGCCCAGCTCCATGTCCAGCATTGCTAAACACGGTGCTGGAAAAACCTGGATCAGGTAGACTATTACTATTACTATTATTAGAGATAAATAGGCCCTAAGTCAAGCAGGTGATGAGCCCATTCTCGTGCCTGAACCTTGATTGAATGGCACAATTTTTAGGTGTTGCCCAAGTTTTGGTGTTGCCTTGGTTAACTAGTTGCATCGCTATTATTCTACTTTTGACTTTCAGTCTTCATGAGTAAAGATGTGTCTGACTTTTTCATTTTGATATTTTTCTAACAGATGAACGCAGCAGAAAACGTAGAAGGGCTGAGCCAGAGGGTGTTGATATTGAGGATCGTTTGGAATCTCTCATAACAAGAGTTGGTGAAAAGGTTTGATTACATTTTTTATATTTTGTTTTATTATATGTTTTGTTGTTTGATTGAACCACATTAATACCGCAGAGCAGTGTTGGGGGACAGCCCTATGTTCAGCCATTAAAGGTGCCATAAATGCAGGCACCCTTGACCACTGAACAAGAGTTGGAAATTCTATGGATCAAAGAATTTCAGACAAGCAAGTGAGCAGTCCACTGTGTCATTATATGGAAGTGTGTTATCATCATTTATATTACTCTGTATATTTAAAAAAAATTGTACCTTATTGATACTTTAAAATGCAATGTTGAATGTTGGAACAAATTGCCTGCATAGTTATAGAGGCAGGCCAAATTCTCTTGCAGGGGTGACCAAAATATAACTTATAATAAGGAATGAAAAGTGTCTTGGTTAAGAGTAACAAAAACAAAATAATGGTCCAGAGGTGTACATTTTCATGATTAAAAGGAAAAACATAGCCACTTGTTTGAAAATTTAAAAAAAATCCAAGCTCTAGAGATCACGGGTGTCATTTTGTTTTGAAACATGATTTATTGTCATGTAGTTAAAAGTGGCAGTAAGTAAGTTTAGGCACTGACCGTTGTGCAAACATGGAACAAGCCAACCGGCAATCCTTTTCATCTCCTTGTCAACACATGCGTGCAGCAACCTCGCTTTGGCGAGCTTGGAACGCCACTAACCCTTTCCGACTACATTCCGCCGCACTTTCGTGCCATCCATTCCGAAACAAAAGCAATTGTCGAGAAGTGTGTAGGAAAATCAGAGTGCCTGATACGTCCTCTGTAGGGAGAAGACAAAAGAGTGGAAAGCAGGCAAAAAACAGATGTGTTCTAGGGTGAAGCGAGGTCATCAGCAAAACGTCTTAAATGCCTATTATAGATCTGATGTGTCAAAAAGTTTCAATTTTGTAGCAGGCCATTTACTGATGGTCAAAACCACTCCATTGGTGTTTAACAATATATGGATTGTATATGATTAGAACTTAGAAAGTCAAGTCTATTGTTTGATTTGGAAATTTACTCCCTACTCATATCTTAAGCTTCAGTTCCCACGATAATCAGAATGTTCAACAGGCCAATTTTTTTTTGTTTACTACAAATTCATTTCATTTTGGATTAAACAGCTCTGGTTTTGGTTTTCACCCCATTGTGGTTGATGACCAAAACATCCTAATTGATTTACCTTTGGCTTCTTACTTTGAACAAGATATGTTTGTTTTTTTCAGAGTACTTCTTCACTCGAAAGCAATTTAGAAGGGTTGGCTAGTGTGCTGGAGGCTGACTTATCAAATTACAAACACAAGATAATGAAAATTCTTTGTCAATGGTATGAGTTTGAGATTTTAGAAGTTTTCTAAGATATAAAAAGTAAATTTACAATAAAGGTCATCCATGAATTTACGTAAGGGGTCCCAGTGACGCAGAGGTATGGTTCTCGCCTCTGAAGCGAAAGGTACTGGGTTCGATTCACGGCAGCGACACTGTCGGTTATTTTTCTCAGTGAAAACCTATATGCCACTCCCCTAATCCTATTCAGGTAGGTGGGATTAAAGAACCTAGTCCTATCGGAGACAGACGATAAACTTGGAGGTCCCGTGTGCACGTTAAAGGACCCTTGGCAGTTGAAAATCGATATGAGTAGGCCGCAAAATCAATTCCTACCACAAAGGTCACAGTGGGTTGATCACCTGCTTGGCGTAATATCTTGATCCAGAGAAATCCAGCCTCTTAGTGCTGGCCCTACACTGTAATGGTTATAGGGAATTGGATAAGAAAAGAGAAAGAATATTTACGTAAAACGATTTAAAAAAAAATTTTCATTGGGGATACGCTTGTTTTTTTAAGATGAAAGAATAAATTGATTTTTCAATTACTAATTGATGAGTTGTAAAAGAGCAGCTTGAAATGAGAAGATTTGAAAAAAGTACTTAAATTAACAAAGAAGATCTGCATGTGATTCCAAGAACCTTTACCGTGTATAGTTTAAAGCAGAATTAATGTGTTTTTATCATAAACATGTCAATTATACACCTCTCTGACACTAGATATCATAGCTACCTAGCTCAAAGATAAGAAAATACATTGAGTCTGAATTTTGAGATTACTTTTGAATTCTAAATGTTGATTTTTGTTTTAAAAATGTACTTTTACTACAGTGTGGTCAGTCTTCCTGAAAAGTTGACAGTTTACACAACTTTGGTGGGTTTGCTTAATGCAAAAAATTACAACTGTGGGGGAGAGGTAAGTTTTGATCAAGTTGTACTTTGTTCTAAAACGCTTGTTTTTAGTACTTTTAAAGGGGGTTATTCAAAAGTATGATTAATCATTGTAAAGTAGATATGCACTGGAACATAGAAATGTTTCCATGGATCATGAGACTTAAGACAAGGAGAAGATGTCTTTCCTGTCTGAATTTTGTTTGACATCATAAACCACTCACTATGCTATTACCAAAGGGTTTGTGCTATTACCATTGAGTTTACATCCTCAGTCATGAAAAAGCTTTTGTCACATCCATCAGACTTCACAACTTTTTTGTTGTATTGTCTTAAATCTATTGTTAATTATTGTTTGTTAAATGTGTTACATGCATTTTGTGTGTTTCCATGTATTGTAGCTGAGGGATTTCCAATCCTAAACAATAGTAAATATTGCTATAGCCAATATTTGAGGAACCCACAAAATATGTTGCTCATTGTGCCTCATAAGATTTGGGCATTCAGGGCTTATCACCTTGTGCCTTATCTACCTGATGCTGAAAATCTCTAGCATTGTGTTCAGCATTGCTTGACTTGGAGCTAAGCCAATGCTGCTTGACAGAACGAGTTAGAGAGAAAATTTGTTCACCAACTCCCTTCTTCTGTCCTTTCTTTTCAAAGGGTTAATTCAATGATCTGTTTCTCAACCTAGTTTTGAAATTCATTATGTTATTGTAACGCTCTTCTTTTATTGATAGATCATCATTTAACAGATTATTGATTGCTTCTGTCTGTTACTTGAGGTCTCTATTTGTTCATAGTTCACAGATATGCTCATGAGAAATTTAAAAGAAGCCTTGAAGACTGGAGAATTTGAAAATGCCAAAATGATGGTAAGGAAAAATGTATATCTTGTGTCCAGAGAAATTTTGACCTGGCAGATTGATGAGAATAAGAGGCTAAAAAATGTATTTATGAGGCATATCCGGCAAGTGATGAAAGAAAATTTAATGTATGATCACTCCCCATTAATACTGCAAAACAACTTTAAAACCATCTCTATGTTCAGCTCTGAAAGGCTTGTAAGATGTCCACATACCATCAAACCAAGCATAAGAGTTTGATCAAAGGATTCTAGACAAGCAGGTGTCAGTTTATTGTCTGTTGAATATTTTAGGGTACTTTTGACGATATTAGGTTGTATCAGCCCACTGGGTCCATAATCCTTTAATGGCACCTTGAACAAATACACCTAGCTGTATTAATAGGAAAATAAGGTCAATAAACAAATGACTGTTGCACTGGTTAACCTTTGACTGTATTATGAACCAGACTGCTTACATCTGGGTCAGGTGAGGCTTTGGAGCAAATTTTATTTCCAAAGAAAAGAAAGAAATGCCTAAAGTGGGACCTTGACCCTGAAAATCAGCTGTCTTTGGCACTCAGCCATCTTGTGTAAAAATATTCTGAGCAACAGTTTAGAAATATTTTTTGGGATAAACACAAATTTTTATGTGTGGTATGCGTGATAACACTCTAAGTGCTTAGTTGTGTACATATTTCTTTTCAGGTGCGTTTTTTGGCTGATTTAGTGAATTGCCATGTTCTGGTAGCTGCGTCACTTCTTCAGATGTATGACAGCTTTGTGGAAGTGACTCTGGAAGATAATATTCCTCAAGTAAGTTATTCTACACGTTTACTAGTACCAGAAATTGACATTTTCAAACATGTAATCATTTGTCTTTGATATCATATATTACATTAAGTTCTCTGATGTACTTTGAAAGTGTCTTTGAAGTCTTGTAGCATATTCCATTTTATTCATATACTTTAATAGACAAATTATGTGGTTAAGTAGTAATTGTTCTTAAAGTATCACACATTGTATACAAGTATCTCTATGTTCTTTCTCATATGAGAAGACTTTCATTCTTTCTGTATGGCTAATATCAATATGTTTACAAAACAACTCTTACAAAAACCTTGTTGTGATGTAGAAATATATTTCAATTTGCAGGTGAGATCAGATGCATATGTATACCTCGTCTTGTCCTCCTTGCCTTGGGTAAGTCTTTTATTATAATGGTTACTATTCAATAAAAGTTTGAATGTTTTGAAGTTTTGTATCCCATTCATTTATATTGGAAGTGTGTATTTCTTCATGTGGCAGAAAGTGATGACGTCACACACATCTTTATTACGGGAAGTGATACACGTGTATATTTCTAAAAGTTGTAAAGCTTGAAGTTTAACACCCTTTTCAACACATAAAGGTCATACCAAAGGCAGTCCTAAAGAACTTGAGAATCAGGTGTGTATTTCTTCATTTTGTTACAGGAATAACGCTCCAAAGCAGTTTTAAATGATAGTTATCAATGAGTTATAGAGAACCGATCTTTCATGACCTTTCTTCTTTCTTTCTTTATCAATAACCTTTTAGTACCTTTCGGTGTAAGGTTATCTTGATGACCAATCATGGTAAAAGGTTGTAATGACAAAGTAAATCTAGTCAGGTGGATTCCTATTTCCTGAAGTTTGCATATGTCAAAAGTTGGTTCACGTCCTCTGTTTTTTCAATGAGCATCTCCTTTCACCTGAATTACGCAGCCCATATATTTTCATTAAAGAAACATGGGAAGTGATGGATAACATTAAAACACATGGTGTGTATTTATTCCTGTGACATTCATTCATGTGTGATGTGATCGAATTCAACTACATGAAGAAATACACACGATGCCTATTTATTCCTGTAACAAAGTATATGTGCATAAAGAAATCCACACTGGCTATTTATTGCTGTAACAAAGATGTGTGTGACATCATCACTTTCTGCTACATGAAGAAATACACATTTCTTCATGAAAATACACACACCATGTGTATTTCTTCATGTAACATGATGAAATGCACACTTCCTTATGTATTGTCATTGTTTGAATTCAATACACACAAGAGCCAATTTTTTAAATTCCATTCATATCTAATATAATTTTAAAACTCACCAAAATTTATGTAAAGCCTAGCGACTTGATTAGGGAACACAATGTAGATAGGGAATATTTTTCTATAGTGCCTTTTGCATATTAAGTTTGATCAACATAAACAAAATGTAATTGTTCCATTTCCCATTGAAGTACACCAAGGACATTTTTATTCGCTTTTGTTTTTGCTTACTGTTGTGAATAGCAATAAGTGTAAAGCCACGTGTCCTTTTACTCCTTCGTTTTTGTTTACTCCAGACGTCTCCATTCATGAATATTTATAGTAAAGTGATGTAAATGTTGGGAAATTATTGATGTCATGTGTTAATATTACTGGTAGTGGTATGCAATAACACACTTGCGTGTAGTAAAAAAACCAAAATCAGTCAGTCAGCGTAACACATGCTGTGTGGATGTGTCATTTCTCTGTCTTGAGTTTTTGTATTAAGTTTTTCAATATGGGTTGACTAAAAGTGACGAGCACTTGATTACAGGGACAGCAATGTTTTAACTTAGAGGGAAAATGTTTTTTATCTGTAATTTTAAAAATACAGTTTTCACTGCAATTTATGGGGATCTCATCTTGCCTTTTAATGAATTTAAAAAATCATTGTATTCACTGGAAGCAACTTTCTCACCACTTCAGCCTGAAGACATTTTGGGAAAAAATGAACCGTTGTTTATTATTTGCTATTTAAAAAAATCAATCACTTTACTTCCATAGAGCTTAAGTATTTCAACACAAGATGTACCATGCGAGCCATGTAATCTATTCAGTTTTATGTATTCTATTCAATGTATTGTAGAACTGTGAATTATCATTAATTCATTTATGATGATTTGAAAGGTGGCATTTGGCTTCTCTTCATGTCTCTTTATTAAAACTCTTGGGAATTAAAACTTGTATACAAACATACAAAGTAGGATAACCAGAATTACCCTGCATTCGATACGGTAAATGCCTGACAGCTTAAATTTTTGTTTTCACTTTGACAATATTAGTATTGCCAACCTATGAATGTGTATTTGTCACCTTTTGTACTTTCTTTTTTACTTGATATTTTTATGACCTTGCTTTGCAGGTGGGACGGGAGTTGTATGAGAAAAAAGAACTGGAATTCAACAACATGTTGGTAACCATTGAAAATTATTTGAGGTGAGAAAACAGCTGCATTTTAAAATATTTTTATGACAGATCAATTTTTACTTTTAATAAAAATCCCCCACCTCTACCCACGACACATTAAAAAGAATTTCTTTGAAAATAGAAGCTGTGTTTTTAAAATATTTTTTATCGAACTCCATTAATATTGCAGAGCAGTGTCGGGGCCAATCCCATTTTCAGCCATAAAAGGCAAACAAGATACAGACATGAATGCAGGCACCCCAACCACCAAGTTGGAAATTACTGTGGATCAAAGAATTTCAGACAAGCAGGTGATCAGCCTACTGTGTGATTATATTTGTCACATGTTCATTTCTGGGTTGCTCTCCTCTCTGTCGTGTGGCCAACTTGCTTGAATTGCGTGCACACCTTATTTTGAATGTTCATTTGAAGTGCGAAATTGCATCTTATTATGTGCTTTATACGGAAAACATTCCACACTTGATCACGAAGTGGTCTCAACATTGCACTAGGTATTAGACGAGGGCATCTCTGCTCGTATTGATCTGTCTGGTTCTTCTTCTTCTCCTCCTATTTTTCTTCTTCTTGTTCTTCCTCCCTGTAAGTGACTTGCTCCGTTTCCCCTGAACCCTCCTTCTTCTTCATCATCTTCTTTTTTTTCTTCTCCTCCCCTTTTTCTTCGTTTTTTGTAAGTCACTTGTACAGTGTGCCTAAACTAAACGTAAAGGGCAATGCTGGGAACCGGTGTGGTGCGAAACTTGTGAATTATAACAATTCTAGTCAAATTGGCCACACGTCAGAGAGCAACCGGGTGCTGAACTGACCTACATGTGTCGATAGAGCCCTAAAACAACAAAAAACAAACAAACAGAGAGCAACACAGAAATGGACACGCCAGAGAGTCCGGCCATGCGACCGAGTCATACGTATTCATGATGAGTCATCAAGACTACTTGTTATGGCTATCTGTATTATTTTGTAAGAATAACTTACATTTGATATGGAAAACAATCTCTTGTCCTATGTTCATTTTGTGGTCAAAAGAGGCATTGGTAATGCGCAATATAAATGTTATATATTATTATTATTATTATTATTATTAAAACTAATAACTTCAAGTTTTTGTGAACATGTGATTATGCTTTGTTTCTTTTAAAAAATTTATTAGCAAAAGACAAAAGATCCATTTGCCGGCATTACGAGTATGGGCTGCTGATGAACCTCATGACCAAGAGGAAGTAAGTTTTTGCAGTAAATGTTAATACTGAGTCACAGTATAAAAAAAATAAAATTGGATGGTACCAAATAATTGACCGTGATTTAGAGTGAATGAGCCCCTAACCGTACGCTAACGCCTTACTGGGTCAGGTCACTCTTGTTGCTTTTATAACTCCCCTTCTTTCTTTCCGTTCCCAAAACTTTTGATATCATGTGGCGAGAGTTATCTTTTCCTGCACAATAGCTGGTGTCACTATGATGATAGCGCTGTTTATTTGTGTTCACATCCTATCACCACTCACTTTACTGTACAGCCCCTAACCGTACAGTTGAAAGAGTGATGCCCGTCATTAGGCGGCTGTGTGCCCAACAACCGTACACCCATATAAAACAATAAAATTGAGCGAGAAATATGTGTAAAGGATAATTTATATTTTCAGTTTATTATTATACCCTATTCACTTCTTTACATCTTTCACAAACATAGGATATATTTTGTATCTCATTCATACTCTTTCCACGCAACCTTTCATCCATCACACACGCTCACATCCAATTTAGGTCACGTAGCATTCCAATCTAGGTCACGTAACATCAATCCATTCAAAACATTCATTATCTTTCTCTCCAACACAAACAGAACATTGGTCAGTATTTATTCCAAGCAGGGTTGTCATGTCAACGCCGTGGTCCATCTCTTGAAATAATTGCTTTATTTTATTCACGGTTTCTAGGCACTGTACAATAGGGGGCTTCACTCTTTCAGAGCGTTCCCCCTTATTATGTAGTCAAATAAACTAAGAATAGCCCCAGATTCTAGGGAATCCCAAAGCACTAAAACTAAAAATAGTGATGTCACATGGTCTATACAAAGAAAAATAACCATATTTAGACGTATTCCCAGAATTCCACATCACTATGTAAATATTGAACTCCCCTTAGCTAGAATTCAAAATGGCGGCCGCCTCTGCTTTCCTTCTCGATTGGGATTGATTTTTTCTTCAAGGTGGAGATAAAACAATCAGTTAAGTCTGTCCAGTGGCAGAAATAGAAGGGGAAAGGATAATTGCGCATGTATGAGAGGTATTCGGCAGAAAATTAATTATTTTATATTTTCTAATATATTTTTTCGCGAGTCTGCACGGTTGATGGATGCGCACGTTTAGGGGCTCATTCACTCTAGTAGGTATGTGAGAAAAGTATACTTGTGTAGTACACTGCACTGTCACTAGTGTTTTTCTTAGTAAAGTCCATTGTAGAAGGAACCCACAATCACATACAACCTATACACAATAGACTTGGCAAGCGATGTCAAAGTAAAATTCACAAATCTGATAACTAAACTCATTGTCCATTCACAAAACTGATAACTAAACTCATTGTCCATTCACAAAACTGATAACTAAACTCATTGTCCATTCACAAAACTGATAACTATACTCATTGTCCATTCACAAAACTGATAACTAAACTCTTTGTCCATTCACAAAACTGATAACTAAACCCATTGTCCATTCACAAAACTGAACTACCCAAGATTGAAGAGAATATCAACGACTATCTATCATTGTATAGAAAGCAAAACATTTAGAATCATTGTATGCCATTCATAGACTGATCTGGTTTGGTCTGGGAAACAGGTTACTAGCCATTAAATAATTGCCACGTTAGACTGAAGAGCATGCATATTCAGAATGATTTTGCCAAAATGCAGTTCATTATTAACTTGTTTGGTCGTCCTTAAATGGCATCGACGTGTTTCAGTTAAGTGTGACTGTGTTTCTTTTGGGACATAACAAATAACATGCATTTCAAGGCAGTCATGGTATCGTTATCTGTTAAGAACTGTAAGGTTTGTTTCTTGGGTGTAGGGTTACTTAAAACACAGAACGGTCATTTCAACACCAGAATTGCGTGAGTCACCATTTGGCACATCTGGCATTGGTTAACAGTTGTTAGTACTGACTGAATGAATTGGAATGTTCCTGTTTAGGTGCCATGAGATGAATTTGTTTCTATGAAGAAAATATATTTATATGTTAACTTGGGTGTATCGTAATTAGCAATTGCTATTTATTTCATTTTTATTATCATATTTGTTTATACCAACAGTATTTAGACTGCCTGTGGGCCCAAATAAAGAACTTACGCAACAACAAATGGGCTGAGAGACAAATCAATCGTCCCTACCTGGCATTTGACAGTGTTCTGTGTGATGCGTTACAGCACACGTTGCCCCAGGTTATCCCTCCTTCCCACAACAAGTCCATCACTTATCCCTTGCCCAGAGTTGTTTTCCGCATGTTTGATTACACAGATGTGCCACAGGTATTTATGTAGTTTCTTGTTTACCGTTTTAAGATACCAAAACTTGTATGATATGAATCAAGAACTATATAGTTTTTGCTGATTAAAAAAAAATAAATGTCCTGTTTTATCACTTGTCCAATGGTTTAGTAGAGACATAAAAATGCATTAAGAAGCATGGGCAATGCCGTTGTTTTTTTCTGGAAATTTAAATTTGTTTATAATTTATCATGTGGAATAGACTGGTGAGTACTGAATATAGCAATATTAGATTAACTCTATTTTATGGCTAATTATCCAGGTGGTTGCCTCCTTGTTTTATGGTTGGTGGTGAATTTGGAGGGCTATTTATGAACCCGTTAGGTCGTGCAGATTTTTGGGTTGGCTACCCATACCTTGCCGGGTTTTTTTCACTGCTGGTTGGGAGACAAATGAGAACTGGTTTAGGGTAGGGGGACTTGACTTGAGGTGGTCTGATCATGTAACTAGGATGTTGATAAAAAAAAAAGAAAAAAGTTTGCCTTGTTGTTAGTGAGTAAATATGTGATCCTTTTCCTTTGATGACAATTGGATTGCTTAATTAAGTTGTCCTAATTTGAGCCATTGTTACCATTGCTACCTTCATTGTTATTTTTGCTGCTGTAAAAGCAATGACTTAAAAGTGAAAGAAGTTGAGTGGAAAATTGTTACGAAATGAATCTCTTGCAACAAGCACTGACTTGGAGGTTAATTCAGTACCACTTTTGCTTAGATGATTTATTTAGTAACAGTCCACTGTCCTGACCACTAGAAACTTATCCTACAAAATCAGTACCATTAGATTGAATATCTGATGTGTTGTGAATGATGATGTTTTTATTCTTCAACTTTTAAAAATTCATTTGAAGTTTAAACGCAATCTTAAAAATATTACCACTTTTTACCTTCCTTTCAGGGCACTGTTCTTCCTGGCAGCCATGCAATAGAAAGATACCTTATAGAGGAGCAAATCAGCAGAATTATCCATACAAACTATATAGAGAGGAAAGAGTGGTATGTATCAGATTCATATGCTTTAGTTATGATTTAGTCTCACATTTGTTTAGATATTGTTTTCCACTTTTTAGACTGTGGCAGTCTCATAGAGACTCTGGGTAGTTCATTGCACATATTTCCTACATTTTGAATAATCATTTAACCCAACTTTGGCTCAATATGTTTTCTTTGCCTCATCATTATTTTAGAATTGAATAATGGATGTATTTACATTGTTAGCGATAAATTGGATACATTGTTGCTATATATCACAATGTTTTATAATACTTAGCAATTATGTATAACTTATCTTGCTGGTGGTTGGGTTTTGTTTATTTTGGGAAAGTTTGAAAATTTCATTATAACTGTGTCAATCCTTTAACAAACATTTTTTCTTCTTGGTGTACACAAACTGTGGTAAAGAATTTGAATAATTATGATTGTGCTTTGGACTACCTAATTTCACTCATCCTTTTTCCCCCCCGTTCCAATCTAGTTCTGCTGCGTTACTGGCCTACCCAGCGAAAAATAATATTCCTCTTAATTACATGATTGTTGAGGTGAGAATGGTTATGTGTAACGCTTATTAAATTTTAGTCTTGTCTGTCGCCCCATTTAATTGTTTGTCCCTTATCTTCTCTTTCCTCCTGCTTTCTATCTTATTAATCCATTTCTGCTGCTATTTCTTTTTATTTATATATTATTCAATTGCTTCCTTTCTTGTTGTTTGTTTGATCAAACCCCATTAATACATCAGAGCAGTGTCGGGGCCAGCCCCATTTTCAGCCATGAAAGACAGACAAGATACCAGACATGAATGCAGGCACCCGACCACCAAGCATGGCTGAACACAAGAGTTGGAAATTACTCTGGATCAAAGAATTTCAGACAAGCAGGTGATCAGCCCTCTGTGTTCCTTTCTTGTTTCACTATAGGGCCAGCTCTAGGAGGCTGGATTTCTTTGGATCAAGTTATTATGCCAAGCAGGTGATCAACCCACTGTGACCTTTGTGGTAGGAATTTATTTTGCCCGGACAGCAGCCTTGCTTTATCCAGGCAATGTTTGGTCAACTATTTGAACTTCCTAGACCACCTTACTTGGATGTATTTTTAGCTCCTGCTTCATTGAGCTGTGAAATGTCACTAAGGACATCCGTATTTTGTTTAAAAATACATATTTATACCGAGAGTGCCTTTAAAAAAAACAAATGTGATCATCAACTTAATTTTGAAATGTTATTGAAATGTTATTTATAATCATTTGTTGCTGTTATAATCATTTGTTGCTTGCTTTATCCAGGTAATGTTTGGTCAACTATTTGAACTTCCTAGACCACCTTACTTGGAAGTATTTTATGGCTCCTGCTTCATTGAGCTGTGCAGGCTTCAGCCAACCTCAATGCCAGAAGTTGTATCCTTGTGCACCTAAAGACCATTATTGTATAAGTGTATATACATAATTGGATAATGTAGTGGTTATTTTCAAAGTTTCTGTAAAATTTTGACTTTTTGTCACAGCTTGTGTGTTAGAAGTACATTTTAGCATAACTCAGCATTACGTATTGTTGAATTGAGTTTGAGAAAATATTTTTGGAGACAAGGCCCTATTAAAACAATGATCCCTGTGTGTGTTAGTATCTCTTTGTTTTGTAAGTTGAAAAACTCTAAAGTTTGAAGTTTAATGCCTTTTTCAACACATAAAGGTCATATCAAAGGCGATTCCACATGAATTTCCAGGGCAGAAATAATACTGTACGTGGCGGCACTCGAATCCCGGTCTTCCGCGTCCAAAGTCGAGTGACTTAACCACTGAGCTAGGGACGCCCCCTTAAGTTGATTATAACTGCAATGCATTATGAAAGACGACAAGAAGTAGTCAGGGTTTATCAAAACTGCCTTTGTATGTCTTGAGGCAAAATATCCTTTTTTTTCCTTTTGATTATTTCAAAACGTTATTGAAAGAATATCGGTAAGAAATGTACTCAATGGTTTTCATGTCGTTTATTGTCATCAAAATGTTTTAAAAAGAAGGTAATGTTATTAAGGAAGTAGGTTATGGAACGGTTACAGTTCTTAAAACATGTTAGTGAAGCCTGAAGCTTTAAGGGAAAAGTTGGTTAAGGACGGGAGTTGGATCCTGTTTTCACATTGATTTTACTTAATTATAGACAGTTGGCTCAAGCCTCCGAGATGTTATTTGAGAGGATTGACAAGATGCATGCTGTTTGCATCGAGAGGTAATTATTTCCTTATTCTGCTGAATCATTTTATTCTAAAGAAGTGAAGAAGACTTTTGTTGTGTTAGTTGTACAAAGTGACTGTTGCATCAAGATTAATTAAGTGTTAGGGATTTTTTAAACTATCAGATAATTATCACAGTTAAGTTATTTTCTGTAACAGTAATGTGTAATTTTGTTAAATACCTCAGGTTTGTATCATGGTTTTCATACCATCTGAGCAACTTTCAATACCACTGGAGCTGGGATGACTGGTCTGAGTGCGTGGGGTTGGACATGAATGCACCAAAGTCAAAATTTGTCCAGGAAGTGCTTCAGAAGGCTTTGAGGTATGGCTATTTGTGTTTTCTTATTATATCTTGATCCAGAGCAAATGAGTCCAGAGCAGAAAACGACTGACTTTTTTATGATAGGAATTAATGTTGCCAGGACAGCAGACTTTCGGCCTACTCTTCTCGATCCAACTGCCAAGGGTTCTTTAATGTGCACAACTGGGATTCGAACCTTGGTACCTTTCGCTTCAAAGGCCAGAACCATACCTCTGAGCCACTGGGACCCCTGTTTTCTGTTCTACCAGAACCAATTTGATTTCTTTGAATGTAATGTTTTTGGAATAGGTTGGTAACTTTTTAGGTTTTGGTAATTACTGACTGGCATTTATATAGTGCCCACATCTATACTACATATGCTCATAGGTGCTTTACAACAGGGTTACTTTCATAAAAAGGCCACTACTTTCTAAAGAATGAATTTGGCTGATATTTGTTGGAAATGTGTTGCAATAGATATTGAGAATGGTTCATATATTTTACCTTGCATTATGCGTAGAAGAGGTCCGAAAATAAACTAAATAATCAGTAACTGATTACAAAAAGTCAAACTAGAATAGGTCATTCTCTACCTACTGGTTTTAGTACCTTTCAGAAAATGTATAATTTTATAGGGTAATTTCCAAATCCTCTGAAGACGGTCACCCCCAACTTGC
>JARBEQ010046113.1:0-15172 GCA_030265355.1 Tritonia tetraquetra | reverse complement strand
GAGAGAGAGAGAGAGAGAGAGAGAGAGAGAGAGAGAGAGATAGAGAGAGAGAGAGAGAGAGAGAGAGATAGAGAGAGTGAGAGAGAGAGAGAGAGAGAGAGAGAGAGAGAGAGAGAGAGAGAGAGAGAGAGAGGGAGAGAGAGAGAAAGAAGAGAGAGAGAGAGAGAGAGAGAGAGAAAGAAAGAGAGAGAGAAAGAAGAAGAAGAAGAGAGAGAGAGAGAGAGAGAGAGAGAGAGAGAGAGAGAGAGAGAGAGAGAGAGAGAGTGTGTTTGCCTGGAGTAAGGGTCTAAAAGTCAGAAAATCTTATTTTCATTTGTAGACCAATGAAGTAGAGTTTTTACTGAAATTGTGATTTTACAAATGTAGGCCTAGTTTTATTTTTTCTAGTCTAAATCATTTTGTAACAGGAATTTAAACTAGAAGTTAGATTTCAAAATTAACACACACACACTCTTATATGATATGTATGAATGAAAAAGTTTAATGACTTGTTCCACAGGGAATTGCTGGTCCCCAAGGCGCACCAGGAGCCCGTGGAGGCCCAGGAGCCACTGGACACAAGGGATGGACTGGACGACCAGGAGCCCAAGGAATGCAGGGACCATCGGTAAGTCTGGAGGATGTGGGGGAAATTGCTCAGTTAAAGATGCTTGAACCTTTATATTTCAATAAACTTTTAAAATGCTTCATCGTCAGTTGAATTCTCTTACTTCTTTATTGAATCGTTCTTAGACCCAAGTCTATTTTAATGTGAAATTTCTTAAACTTAACAGTATTAAAAATCCACAGAGAGTAATATTGAAGTTGATTTCAAACCATCAAACATCGATTTTGATTATTTGATGATAATGTAATGATTCTGTGAAGATTCTGCATTTCTTTAATGGTAATTACATCTGTGTTTTTTGGACACACTATTTTTAGTGATTTTTTTTAGCCTAGCCACTTCGGTTGAAAGAGTGTGAAAAATAGAGTGACTTCCCTTTGCTTAGGAAATACTGTAGTTGGGCCTGAAAATGCGTAGGGGTGAAAGGGATAATAATGATACCAATATCTCTGAATGAATCAGTCACAAATGTGTTGGGGTTTTTCCGCCCAGAAACCCTTTTTGTTTCATTGCATGCCATATCTATTAATAACTTGCTACTTTGACCAATAGAGGTGTCTTTGAGTGACCTGATCCAAGCTCTTATTATTAACTTGTTGTGTAAAGTGAAACTATAAACGTGTAAGTCAGTGAGTCCAACAGTAGCCTTTGTGTTAGTTCTCCTTACAAAACTGGCATTGCCTGGAAATCAATTTTTTTTCTCTCCCCTCATTGCAATGGACTTTTTGCTATTCTCATCATGCTGCATCTGTGTATAGTGTGTTGTGAATTGTTGATTATATAGATATAGATTGATATAAGATATGATTTTTGTTTTGTTTGATTTGATTTTATATTTTGTTTTATCCAGGGACAAAGTGGAGAAACTGGAGCTCTTGGCTTGGCAGGACCTGCTGGACAAGCTGTGAGTTTTATTTAATATCATCATGTGTTGTGTTCTATATTCCTGTTATTGAACACATAACTATACTTAATAAAAACACACTGTTCAACGTTGTATGGAGTTATACTAGAATACATTTTTATTCTCTACATTGTACTCATACTACAACACACTGGTCTCCCTACACACACCTCTTACACACACTCTCTATTGTCTACTCCTCAATCGACACACAGTAACTCAAAACTGCCCAAAACACAGGCTGAATCATAATGCTTTTCATAGACACTACAATTAATGTGCATAATTTGAAAAATACACTGACTAAAGATGAGAAAGATTTAGAAAGATGTATTTAGAATTGGTTGTGTTGTATTTAGAATTGGTTGTGTTGTATTTAGAATTGGTTGTGTTGTATTTAGAATTGGTTGTGTTGTATATAGAATTGGTTGTGTTGTATTTAGAATTGGTTGTGTTGTATTTAGAATTGGTTGTGTTGTATTTAGAATTGGTTGTGTTGTACGGACATAAGGCTATTGGTGTACTGAGGCAAATAATGGAAAGAAAAATATTATACAATAATATTAAGGTGGATTTTTAAAATAGATCTTACTTCAAATAACAGCCAGTCTCACATGTTGCTCATGGCTATATTTAATCAACATGAAATTTCTATAATATTTGTCTTAGTTCATCCTCTCTCTCTCCCTCACACACTCTCTCTTTCTGTCACACTCTCTCTCTCTCCCTCACACACTCTCTCTTTCTGTCACACTCTCTCACTCTCTCACTCTTTCTCTCTTGCACTCTTTTTCCCTGTACTCATTCATTTCTTTCTCTTCTTAACTCTCCTTCACTTTCTACCTTTTTACTGTAACCTTCCTCCAGAATGCCCACTGTCTTTAGATTATCAGAAAAAAGTTAGCTACCATTTTTGCTTATTTATTTATCATACGCTTTAAAGATCTGTAAATTTTATAACATCATGCTAGCCAAAAAGTTTAGATTTAAAAAATGAATATACATTTTTTTTAACAAGAACTTTTGAACATTTCTTCTTTTCTAATTTCTTTATCAGGGAAGTGCTGGACAACGAGGGCCAGCTGGACGCTCTGGAGAGCCAGGAAATATTGGACCCACTGGACCTGGTGTGAGTTTTGGATAGCACAGCTAGCTGCCTTTTGTTCTTTTTAGATCTAGCACGGTCAGAATCTCGTAACAAATCAAATTAATTTAAGTGGGGCTAACGCTGGTTTGAGTCCCACTTACCTTTTTTTCTTGGCCAAAAAACTTTACTCAATCAGTCCAGAAAGATACAGGGGAAGACCAAGCTCGATACTTCCAGCCACACTTAACAATGTTCTAAAAGAAACTCAAAGACAACATGTTGCAACTAACATCAGCAGAAGACATATGGGAAATAGCGCACAACCATAGAGAGTGTCTAACATTCATCACAGAGATAAGGAAAGCAGCCGAGGCAATGCTGCCCTGCAAAGGCAGAGCGACGTAACTGTCAATTTTTTTGTTTTCGTTGTAGATAGCTTCTTTGGGCTCCCCAGCAACGGATGCAACTTGCATAACCATGTATCTTTAACTGGCATTTCTGAAGGTGGTAGACCGACATAAGTGACATTTTATTTGCGCTTGCCAAAGGCAGACCGACGCATCTGCTTTGACCAAGGCAGACAGACGTAAGTGATGGCGTCACCCTCAGTTTTAAAGAAACAGCAACTGTATAAACATTTTATGATTATGGAAAAAACATTTAACTGAACGGAATGTTGCTACCAGAGATGGTATGAAAGTAAAGACATGTATGAAAAGGGTAAGTGGTGAAAGTTTGTTTGCGTTTTTATTGAAAACATTAAATGGTCAGTTACGTCGCTCTGCCTTTGTGGGGCAGTATGAGATCAGATGACCTCATCAGCGGAAGGCATTAAGTCTTAGTCAAGTTTTTCAAAGGGGTCCCAGTGGCGCAGAGGTACTGTTCTTGCCTCAGAAGCGAAAGGTACATTGTTCGATTCCCGGCAGCGTCAGGTATTTTTCTCAGTGAAACTCGGTGAAAACCTATATGCCGCTCCCCTGATCCTATTCAGGTAGGTGGGATCAAAGAACCTAGTGGACGATAAACTTGGAGGTCCCGTGTGCTCATTGCGCATGTTAATCAACTAGTGATAAGCCGAAATGTTTTCTAAACAAGAAAGAAAATGGTTTGAGCCAAACACAAGAAGGAAGTCAATTCAAGTCAACATGAGAAAGAAACAAATATAAACTAAACAAAACAAAACAAAACCCACAAGTCAATAAGAAAGCCAGAAAGCATAAATTATGTTCAACTCTGGAATTATTTTATCCTTCCTCCATAAACTGAAACATCATTTAAACTGAAATAGAATGACTGGGCCCGTCTCGTTGTCCACTGTACCTAATTTTAAAATGCAATTTCCCCAATGTTAGTATTCAAACCCCTATATGTCCATACTTATGACTCTGTTTATTGGTAAATCCTTATTTCTTTTCTATTTTTTTCTCCAGGGATTTAGAGGAGAACCTGGTGATGATGGACCCATGGTAAGTTTCAAATTGTTGATGAATGATTCGTTTTGTAATTAATTTTTTTGTTATCGCCATGTGTGACATTTGTTTGTTGACATTAGTTATTATGTCTTGTTCTCATTATTTAGATTTTTCACAGAAGTTGTCAAACCACATTTTGGCAGGGTATGGATATTATTGTATTTATCTATTTATGGAAGATCTTGTCTGTAAGGTTTTTCAGTTTCAGTATTGTCAAGAAACATTAAATTTTCCTTTTTCAATTCATGAGGTAACCATTTTTTTCCCCATTTTCTTTTTTCCAGGGACCCACAGGACCTCCTGGACCCCCTGGACCTCCAGGACCCCCAGTAAGTTATTTCTTTGTATTATATTAGTATTATGACAGTCGGACAATAATTCTCCGTAGATATGAGATTCCTTTTCTATCATTACTTTCAGTTTTCCTGTGGATGAATTTGAGGATTCTTGATATTACACAGTAGTATTTTTTAATCCAAACTAGTAGGTACTAGTAAGGTCTTCCAGTTTTCATCTATAACTAAGGATTTAGCTTTTTTAAATAGAAATATTCATACCATTCAGGTTATATTTTTTTTAAAAGAAAAGAATAGCACTTATATAGCGCATAGCCACGAAGTTCATCATGCTCTATGCGCTTTACAATGTATAGTTTACCCCCGGCAGGCCATAACACTCCTGTATCCTTCTCAACTCCATGTAGAATTATGTCTGAAATTCTCTAATCCATCGCATTTCCAACTCAATTTTTAGCGTGCATTTCCAATTCCAAAATGGGATATAAACCAAATTTGGAAAAAAATGAGTTATCACCCTGAAGCTAGCTGTTATAAATGCTTTTTAAAGGACTTTTTTTCTGCCAAAATGTTAAGATATGCATAGAACACTGGTGATACATTTTGATTAATGTATATTTCAACGATTTTCCTCAGGGCTTCAGCAGTGCCTTACCAAGAGCTCCTCAGTACGGTGGCAGCCCTGTCAAAGGCAATGATCCATACATGGTGAGTTAGTTTTGGTTTTTCAATGAGTATTTTCATACTGAACATCAAATTTGTTTTGTTTCGCTATCTAAACTGCATTTCACCCCTAAGAAGTGTTACGGCCAGCTCCATGTCCAGTATTGCTGAACACAGTGCTCGAAGAACTCTGGATCAGGTATGGAGGCAAGCAGGTGATCAGCCCAATATGCCCCTACCCTTGAATGGCACAATGATCATCACATTTTTAGGTATTGCCCAAGTTTTGGTCATAACATCAATATTTACTGGTGGTAAGCTCCTCAGCTATAAGAAAACTGAGTAGATTTTGCCACGTAAGGTGCGAACATCGATTTACTAATAATGAATAATTCACCTGATATCACTTTTTATCAAGATATCAGCAAATGCATCTCAACTTACCATTGTTTTAATCAAGTTTGCCAAGTTTACCATTTTTGTGTGTGTATTTAATCAATCAACTCATTTGGCCCGTAAAAAACCCTGACAATTTGTCCTACCCAGACTATTTGATATTTTTTAACCCAATATTTTTTGGTTGTTTCTTTCAGCAATACGACCAGCCTATTGAGGTAAGAACTGTGTTTGTAATAATGTTTGTTTTTCATTGTTTATTTTAAAATCTGTAGTAATGAACATTAAAAAAATTGTTACATATTGGTTCTAGTAGTCGACCACTTTAGACATGAATAATATATACACACCAAGTCAGCAACATGCCGTACAAAGTGTTTAATGATATGTGTACTAAGTTGTATTTGTTGTTGTTATTACCATTGTTGTGGCTGTAGTTGTTGTTATTACCATTGTTGTGGCTGAAGTTGTTGTTATTACCATTGTTGTTATTACCATTGTTGTGGCTGTAGTTGTTGTTATTACCATTGTTGTGGCTGTAGTTGTTGTTATTACCATTGTTGTGGCTGTAGTTGTTGTTATTACCATTTGATAGCACAAGATAGAGAATGTTGGCAAGAACTGACAAGAAAGATTAGAAATGTAGCCGAGTCTTCTCAGTTGAAGCACTTTTTAAAAAGCCCCTATTTATCATCATCATACAGAGCTGTGTTCATTTTTAAGAAAATAAAAATCTTAATTTTGAATTTTGTCAACATTGATTTAAATACAGGATAGATTATATAAATGCTTCTTTATTTTATTATTAATATTGAAAATGAAAGAAAATACGATGTTGCCATTGATGTCGCTTGATCTTTCTTTGCAGTTATTATTATCATTACTATTTATAATTTGTCGTTTCCCCCTATTGTGACTAGGACACAGAACAAGCCTACTTCAGCTACAACCTTGCCCGTTTGGCCATTTCCCGCGTTCTCAAAGCCAATGGTAAGAGATACTCTCCAGGACGTACATGCAAAGACATCAAATTGGCCAACCCTGATGTAGAAAACGGTGAGAAATTGTGTTACTTTTAATTTGGGAGATGATAGACAAAGTTTTAAGTTTGAATTTATTTGTTAGTTTTACACCCTTTCTTGTCATGTCAAGGCAATGGTTTCCCATGGTAAAGCATTTGATCCACTGTCTCTGGAGAGGCAGAGTTTTCACTTTGTAGCCGTAGGGGTAAACTGCTATTTTTCTCTATGGATATTTTCCTGGTACTTTGATGACATTTTCCTGCTTTAATTGCTGTTTGTTTATTTGTTAGCTTGATTGAACCCCATTAATACAATAGAGCAGTGCTGGGGCCAGCCCTATATTTAGCCATGAAAGGCACACAAGATACCCGCCATAAATGCAGGCACCCCGACCACCAAACACGACTGAACACATGGATCAAAGAATTTCAGACAAGCGGGTGATCAGCCAACTGTGTCCACAACTCTTTATGGACACCATGAGCAGTATATTAATCAAAGACATGCCAATAAACAAATTAATGTAGCCCTTGTGGGTACCCCCTCAGCAATTGATAAAAATTGTGAGGTTCTACCACTCTGGGCAGAAGTGTTAATTTATTGGTTTTAAAACCTCTTTATTTGATATTTTGACAGGAAATTACTGGATTGATCCCAATGAGGGCTCTGGCACTGACGCCATCAGAGTTTACTGTAACTTTGATTCTGAGGAGACTTGCATCTTGCCAACCAGGCGTACGGTAGGTAGTACTCATTGTATTTGGTGACTTGATATCCCAGAGTCATGACTTCCTAACAACGACCTCTTTCCCTTGTAATATTTTATTATATAGTTAGTTAATGGTATAGTAGTATATGCTGCATGGTATGGTCAAGTGGTCTAGCCACTCAACAGTGCTGGGTCCGAGTCTAGTCTGTAGAAAAAGATCCTGCGGGTCTGTATCCCAGCTACCAGAGACCAGGCCCAGAGCCCTAGCTGCATAAAGACAGGTATTCAACTTGCAAAAAAAGATCTTGCAGGTCTGTATCCCAGCTACCAGAGACCAGGCCCAGAGCCCCATAGAGATAATGGTGCAGACATGTCTGCCAAAAGCCGGAAATATGCACATTTTGGCTGAAAATTGTTAGCACACACAAAGTGATGGCGTGGCATAAGGCCTTGGAAAGTATTAAAAGGGAGTGCAGTTGACTCGGGTTTATTACAACTCAAGTTAATCACAATTACCGCTTAATCGCAACTTTTCCCAAGAAACATAATTATTTAATTCTATATAAAAGTCACTGGTTAATCGCAACTTTTCCCAAGAAACATAATTATTTAATTCTATATAAAAGTCACTGGTTAATCGCAACTTTTCCCAAGAAACACAATTATTTAATTCTATATGAAAGTCACTGGTTAATCACAACAATTTGGCCGCTCCCATCAGGTTGTGATTAACCGGAGTCGACTGTAATAACAAAGTAGGGTGACGGTTATATCATATGAATTTCTCTTTTCCCAGTTTGATCCCCAGAGATGGACCAAGGATACCCGCAGTGGACAAACCTTCATGGAGGAGGTTAATGGCAGGAAGAGGGTAAGAGTGCATGGCCTTTGGACCACACTGGGTTTATATTTAACTTCTGTCCAACTTCTTAAAAAATTATTGTTTTAACTATGAATAATTTTCAACTTAATTTATTTTTTGAATATAAACTATTATGAACTAATTCAAGAGGTTGACAAAAAAAAAATTGAATTTTTGCTGAGATAAAGAAAGGAGAAATGACTTTCATTAATGCAAGGAAAGTAAGCCATAATTGAGTGGAATGGAAAATATTTTGTTATTTCAAATCAACCTGTTTCCAGAAAATGAAAGGAAAAGGAAGAGAACTTGCTTCCGTTATTTGTTTGATTTCGATTTTATTTTGTTCTTTAGATCTGTTTATGTGTTTGATCAAGCCCCATTAATGCCACAGAGCAGTGTTGGGGCCAGCCCTATGTTCAGCCATGAAAGGCACACAAGATACCTGTCATAAATGCAGGCACCCCGACTACCACCAAACCGACTGAACACAGAGACCCGGAAACTCTTTCGATCAGAAAGTTCCAGACACGCAGGTGATCATCCCACTGTGTGCACAACTCTTTACTGGCGCCATGAGCAATACAATGATCAGCAATAATCAAAGACCGGCTAATAAACAAATTACTGTAGCCCTTGTGGGTACCCTCTCAGCTATTGATAAAAAACTGGGAGGTTCTGCCAAAGAAGTCTTTAAAATAGTAATAAAAGATTGAACTAAACACTGTCTCCTACCTTTCACATAATAATGATCTCTTTGCCTCTCCCTATAGTTTGACTATGAGATAGAATCAAACCAGATGAAGGTTTTACAGCTCTTGTCCAATGGAGCTCGCCAGACGGTCATCTATGAGTGCCTTAACACCAAACCCACTGGTCTCATTTTCTCAACCAACAATGAGAACACCCTTGTTACAGATGGTAGACGATTCAAACGTACCACTCATATTGACATCATTGATGATTGTGTAAGTAATCATTTCTTCCTCTTCTACAATTTTTGGTTTTGTTTTTGTAATCTTTGTTTGTTTGATCGAGCCCCATTAATGCCACAGAGCAGTGTTGGCACCAGCCCGATGTTCTGCCATGAAAGGCACACAAGATACCTGACCACCCAACACAACTGAACACAGAGCCGGAAGCTCTTTGGATCAGAGAGTTTCATACAAGCAGGTGATCAGCCCATTATGCTCATAACTCTTTATTGACACCATGAGCAATACACTGAGCAGTATTAATCAAAAGCAAGACCAATAAACAAATTAATGTAGCCCTTGTGGTCACCTCTCAGCTATATAAGAACTGGGAAAATTGCCATTGTGGGCAATTTTCTATCTATGACCCATGTTTGAGATGGCAAGAACAGATATTGAGGAGACGTGAAAAGGTATGTCGAGAGAAGAGTTAGAGAGACGTCATTTGGAACAAAGAAAGATGGGTAGACCAAGAAGATGGCTTGATGACTGTATAAATGAAGACGTGAAAAACAGTAGAATTAGAGGAGACTATGGCTGAGGATAGAAAGGAATGGAGAACGGGAACGTGTACCAGCAACCCCACACAATAGTAGTATAGACTTGTAGAAGAAGATCCATAGCACATATTATCACCAAGCAGTGTTGGGACCATTCGCATGTTCAGCTTTGAACATGGTGCTAGAAAGTCTTGGAATCAGGTAGGTAGATAAGACAAGCAGATGATCAACCTACTTTGCCAACCTTGAATGATGCAATGAGTGTCCCATTTTTAAGCGTTTCTCAGGTTTTGGTTGTAACAATATTTTATACCCTGGTAGTAAACCACTCAACTGTCAACGAACTGAGCAGGTTTTGTCCCATAAGGCATGTGTACTGATAAAATAAATGAAAATGTGATTACTTTCAAACAGAACAGAATACAGGGACACAAGACGTTTTAGGCAAAACCCTTCCTCCACAAGCAAACATCAAATAACAACCCAAAAACCCAAAACAGAAATATTAAAAGAAATCTGAAATGAAAATATAATTGAAGGTCTCTGCGTTTTGGTTTTTTTTTTCTTTCATCTTTTTGTTGTTTGCTTGTTAGCTGAGGATGGGTATACCCGAAACGTCTGTATCCCTGTATTTTTTTTTTTTCATTTACCTTTTTACCTTTTGGTCTGTAAGTTTAGGCAACCCTCATTTTACTGTACAATTTATTCTTCCATGTAAAGACTAACTATAACCTCGATTGATTGTTTTTAACACAGGAAATTAAAAATATTGATTTTTTAATTTTTTTTGGTAGAAATACAAAATGAAACAAAAATGACTTTGTTTATTTGTTTGTTTGTTATGACCAGACCAAAGACAACCAATGGCACAAGGCCAGCTTTACCGTCCGTACCAATATGACAGAGGTTCTACCCGTCTTAGATATGACACTGTTTGACATTGGACAAGAGAACCAGAAATTTGGTATACATATCGGGGATGTCTGCTTTAGCTAAATATAATATAGCATATCTTATTGGTATCTTTCTAGTGGTCTTGTTTTGTTTTAAATTGTTAGCATTTATAGGTTTTCCTATATTTTTTGTATTTATTTTTTAGGTTTATTCCCTTTTCGATGATAGATTTTCTGTTGATAAATATTTCTATAACAATCTATATTGTCTCATTCTTTCAGTATTTTCTGACTGCAATGGGATGGATAGATTTGTTAAAATATTTTATTTTGCTAAGAATCTCTCGACATGCATTTGGACTTTCATTGAATTCGCTGTTGTAAGTGTTGTCATTAGTGTTGTTGCTGTTGTCATTTCTATCATATATAGTTTAAAGTTTAATCAAAATTTACTTTTACTTTTTACAATTTAAAAAAATTGTCTTAAAGTCTTTTATACCATTTGATGAATCTCAGTCAATGTTTGATATTACTTTTATTTTTTGTTTGCGTTTAGCGTAATGATATCTCTATACAACTTTTGTTTGCCCGGTTATTATTTTTGTTATTGTTGTTAGTTGTAAACTTAACGCTATATTAGAAATAGTAGTAGTAGTGTTGTTGTTAGTTGTAAACTTAACGCTATATTAGAAATAGTAGTAGTAGTGTTGTTGTTAGTGTTGTTGTTAGTTGGTTGTTTTTTCCTATTTGATACTTTTTACCTTTTTTTTAAATCATTGTTGTTATTATTTACCATCTTCATTATTATGTCAGTTATCATCATTATCATTCTCATCATCATTTTCATCATCTTTGAAGCATTCATGAAGTGCCTTATCATTCTCCGTCCAACCATTGCAGTATTATATAATATAATATATGATATATATACATATATCATTGTTATATCATTGTGTCCATACTGATATTTTATCATTCATGATATATATTATGTATTTTTTAATATGTCACGTATTATGATATAAATAGCGTGAGTGAGACTCTCGTCATGACAATTATTCTGTTCTTGTTTCTTTTTTCCTTTGTCGTTTTACTATGAGTGAAAGAACATGTTTTCTAATATTCCTATTCACGCGAGATGTCCCAAAGAAAGTGTGTTCGATACATTTCAATAGAATTCCAATCTGCAGCATAAAAATGTCATTGTTGTTGGAATTACTTGCATGATTTGTCTAAAGCCTTTTTGTGTTGTTTTTTAAAAAGTTGAAATCATAGATAGCCTATCTAGATAAAGAATTTGGATTGCATGCAGTTAATTTATATATATTTTTTTCATACAAATCCATTTATTTCCCTAAAATTTTTTAGTGTCCTCAGGCAAAGAGCCTTTTACCATCTAGACAATTTACATTATATTTTATTTGTCCTCTTTTCATCACTCTCGCAAATATCAAGTGCAGAGATATGTTACACATTGTATAATTTTGCTGCCCGATAATTAAAGAACAATGTAGATTTTTTAGAGTTGCGTCAACACCACCATAGTTTGAGTTCTACTAAGATGTACACTCTGCCTACTCATCTATCTTTCCACCCTTATGAATATTAATGAAGAGGGAAACGATATTTTGTGACTTTGTCTACAAGTAGCTGATGCTCCTTTGCTCTGATTTTTTTTTTTTGTGATTTTTTAAATTGTTTTTAGACAGACCAACATTTTTTCATTCAGTATGAGAGTGTGATGTTTCACCGAGATCGAGAGAGAGAGAAAGAAGAGTTACGTGTGTGTGTTAGATTGGCATTCAAAGCTTGCGTGCTGTGAGATGTTTTGGTGAACAATGACGTATGATTTGTATGGTGATCAAACAAAAATGGATATATGTATGTGAAATGTTCAATCCAAGTGATGATTGTGAGGCATATATGCACTCGTTTTTAAGATCAGTGATAATTATTAATGAAAATAAAGATCTATAAAGTTATTGACTCTCTCTGTTTGTGATTTTTGTGATTGGAGGGGGACCAAGATAAGATTAAGCAGAGTATGTTTAGATATATATTTATTGAGGTAAGGGTAATCTGAATAGATTTTTACGAGTGCTCAATAGTGGGGACTAGAGCAGGTATGAAAAGAGAATGTCACTTACTTTCTCAAAACAGCTGTTTTGGTGGTTCACCATCTGCACCAATAAAACCATGGCAAAAACGGGGAAAAAAAATTTGGAAGGACAACAAATATATAACTCAACTTAGGAGGTGATGAACCGCCGAAACAGCGGTTTTGAGAAAGTAAGTGACGTTCTGTGTGAATAAATAGAGTTATTACGGATGCTAAGCTACTCCCAGAAAAAGCTGGATTTTGAAAAGATAAATCCTGCACTGATCACATAGCTACGCAATCTTCTTCTGTCAGCTTTTCCCTCAAACTGAGAGGTTGCTGTGGTAAATGCATTTCCTCTATCTTAACCGTTCTATGGTGTCTTCTTCCTCAACTCCTCCCTCCTCCATTCAATCTTTCTCAACTCCCACCTTCTCCAATGAAATCTACCTCGTGGTTTACTTTTACAGGTTTACGATCAAATATCATTTTATGGATTCTCTGCACACTCTTTCTATTTACATGCCTAGGGCCACTGTTGTATAGTCCATCTCTGATAGGACTTGATTCCATAAAATGGAATCCACAGGGTCAGAGCCATGAAACTCACGAGAGTTCAAAGGAAAAAATACCAATGTCTCTTCCGGGATTCGAACCCAATAACTTCTGCTCACAAAACAGAAACGTTACCGTTAAGCTATGAAGGCCCCCTTTTAAATAGATGAACATTCCGCTGTGGACATCAGCAATGATATATTCAACAACATTCATCAGAAAGGGAGGCGAGGTGGCACAGATGTTTAGACAGGTGTAAAATGGAAAACAAATCATAAGCGAGAAAGTGATAGACACATCTACTACCTGTATATACAGTTTGTGTGTTTGATCGAGCCCCATTAATGACACAGAGCAGTGTTGGGGCCAGTCCTATGTTCAGCCATGAAAGAAACACAAAATACCCGTCCTTTTTACAAACGAAAACGAGGTTCAGAATCGCATGACCCAAATATCCGTAAGAATGCAATTTAATAAGAAAGGCCAATCAAAATAATGGCCATTTGATCTCTTTTGAATTATGAAACATGGTGATGATGTTAAAGTAAAGTTTAAAGTTGTTAATTTCACGCCCTTTGCAACACATTTTAGGTCATATCAAAGGCAGGAATTTGATAGGACTTGATTCCACTGGAATCATCAAGATCAGACCGATAAAACTCGAGAACGTTCAAAGGAAATCCCAATGTCGCCGCCGGGATTCGAACCCAGGACCTTCTGCTCACGAAGCGAAAGCGCTAAGCCACGAGCCCCCACCCCCAAAAATGATGATGTTGATGATGATGATAACGACAATGACAATGTCATGAAAGAAATATAACACTTAGCTTCAAAACTAATGCGTTGATTTCTTTATTGGAATAAGTTGATTAAAAAGAGGAAACATTCACGGTCAAAGAATGAGGGGAAGCATCCGTGCACACGTCACAACACAATTATGAGGAGACGATTGCATGCATGTCACAACACAATTAATGAGGAGACGATTGCATGCATGTCACAACACAATTATGAGGAGACGATTGCATGCATGTCACAACACAATTATGAGGAGACGATTGCATGCATGTCACAACACAATTAATGAGGAGACGATTGCATGCATGTCACAACACAATTATGAGGAGACGATTGCATGCATGTCACAACACAATTATGAGGAGACGATTGCATGCATGTCACAACACAATTAATGAGGAGACGATTGCATGCATGTATCCAAGCTGAAGGAGTCCACATCCCTTATCAAAGTTGAATTAGCTATAAATATATCTCAAGTGCCGCGGTATATTTATGTGGAATATTGGTTTTTCATGGGTTTTTTTTTTATCTATGCAGTGGAACAATGACACTCTATGTTCCTGTTCAGATCTGCATTTCAAAAATGTGTATCATTGACTGCGGTCTCTGTACTTGTAAAATTGGTGGTTGGGCTCGAGTCTCCTTGATAAAAATGATTCTATTGAGTCTATATCTTTTACAGTGTTCCTGTCGACAGCAAATAAACCAATCTAAAATATCTGAAAAAATCGGCGGCATAACTCAAGTTGTTACTAAAATATAAATGATTTTATAAGTGTTGCATTTTCAATGCCGGTCAGTAAATAATAATATAGGAAATGTGACTTCATACCGTTGTGTTTCCGATTATTCCTTTAGGTTTTTTTTTCGTTATCAATAACCTTTAGTACCTTTCTGTGTAAGGTTTATTCGTGATAAATAAACGTTCGCCATTGATCCCTGTCCAGCGACATCCTCTGGTTTATTCGTGATAAATAAACGTTCGCCATTGATCCCTGTCCAGCGACATCCTCTTTGCCTTTAAAAGTTGTATAAGTCGTTCAGATATTGCCACGTATCGCTCCAGACTGGTCAAAGGTTAATCATTGCTTTATTGACTAGAGGGTGTGGCGGTTCATTGAGGACTGTCTTCGATTACACTACTTCTGAAGACGTACTTTCTTGTATCTTTCTGTCTCAAGAACGAACATCAAAATCCATCAGCCTGAAGTGGACGGATACTTCATTGCTTCTTCGACTTATATTGGATTGTGTAATCCGCACCATCCGACATTCATCCTTCTAGCAATGTACAAACTAAAACATTATTATATTATGTTTATTTATAGAGCCCATC
>JARBEQ010045891.1:0-15178 GCA_030265355.1 Tritonia tetraquetra | reverse complement strand
AATTTACTCCCGGCGCCCTTCTCGATTTATCATGCTTGCCGGGAGTAAATTTACTCCCGGCAACCTACTTGGGTTAAGTAAAATAAATCATGGTATACATAGGAAAGGTAAAACAGAATGATCAAGAAAGAAAGATTTTGAGAACACATTATGTCATTCAAAGCACTTTACAGTCCCACTTACTTTGATTGATCACCAGGTTTAGATCTGGAAGTCGAGGAATGCGATGACTGATCATCATCAGACTCAAGATCACTCAAACCTGAACTTGACAGACTTTCTCTACGATAGCGCTTCACAGGTATTTTATCCACACTTTTGGACCTGCCACAACAGAAGATAAAAAATGTTTTGTGTGTACTCCATTTGATTTTTCAAAATTTGGTGATTGTAAGTGGTGAGACACCAAAGCTTTCAGGATTTCAAGTTTTACCAAAACATATGACATCAGGATAAAAAAGATAGATGGTAACAATCCTCATCCTTAATATCAACATCAAACCAATACCCCAAAAAAACACATTCTCCCTAAGATACAGTCATAGGGGCATTGATGAATTGTCCATAGTCTTTTGTAATGTACACTGTAACATGCTCATGCCTACATAGGATAAAGGTAAATATCAATTACCTTGAACGCTTTGAATCTTTTCGAGGAGACTGTGTCCTTGATCTAGATTTTGACCTGCTTGTAGACCTGGATGAAGAACTTGAGTGCCTCTTGCTACCAGACCTCCCACGCAACCTTCTTGGGCTCCGCCTACGTCCCGGCGATTGACCTCGTTGACCCGGAGATGACCAGGATCTAGACCGTGACCTTGATCGACTGGTTGAAGATCTACTACTTTGTCTCCTCTTGAACGAACGTGAACTAGAACCAGATCGTCTGGGTTCATTTTTGGGACCTGTATCTGACTTTGACAACCTGTGCAGAATACAAAATATCAACACTTTAATTGATAGGGCATCGCTATAGCTATGAAGCAACTCTACACATTACCTTCATCCAGAATGAAAACGTCTTTTGGTTCCATTTTGAAAACAATCAGTACACATGAATGCGTATGTGTGCACTAAGTGGTTTGCAAATGAAACACGTATTACTATCCCAAAATAGAAAGAACAAAAACTATCCTAAGAATTTGTTCTCACAACTTCTTCTATTTTCATTATAATTGTCCTATCACAGGACAGGGCATATACATAACACAAAGACCCAAAATAACCAGGAGCTTAGGTTATTAAAAAAATTAAAAAGTATGTCCGAAAGCTTTTTAGGCTCATGGGGCCGGAGCTTAACCTGGTTTCAGTGCTGTGAAGCAGACAAGTGACAATTTGTCACTTTCTGGATAGGACACGGGTCTATCGTAAAATACTTTGCCAAATCTAATTTGAGAATTGATACCCATTTCTGGGGCGAGTGAGACAGAGTAAAGGAAAAAACGGACTCGACTATACCCTTCATCATGGAAGTCTGTTGTCTAGACCACTCAACCACCTCGCCTCATTAGGTTGTAAAGAAGTCTTCTATTTTCCAATATCCCCATTGTTCCCCAAAAAAATGTTTTGTGTATGTCCAGATGCATCGAGAGAAAATTGGAAAAAAAAACAACAGATCTTTATTGCTTCATGGTTAAAAACCAAGTAGTATGATATGTTAATGTCATTTTTAAAACGCAGGCTCTAGAACAACCTTGAGACATCTGTCCACAATTGCAATAGTCATTGGAACAAAGCACAGTGGGCTGATTACCTGCTTGCCTTATCTACCTGATCCAGAGTTTTTCCAGCTCTGTGTTCAGCAATGCTGGACATGGAGCTGAACACAACACCCCTTGGGGGTATGATATGGTTTGGATAACAAAACAAAACATTGGAATAAAGTAAAATGAAGAAGGGTTTACACTCGGCAAGACCTACTAGCAATTCTTCTCTGTACAGGCAAAATTCTGTGCATTCCCTCATCTAATTACACAGTATTGTAGAGCTTTTTAAACTGTTCAAGACAAGTAACAGACTTTTATATTAGAACCAAACAGTATGACACAAAATGTGTTATTGATAGCACAAGCTTTGCTCACAAATGCTACTAAAAATAAGAACATCACTATATTTTTTTAATCACAAGCCATCAGTGTAACAACACATCATCCACCCTGTGTTGTTTTATAAATAATTGGTCTAACACAAACAGAACTTGAGGATTTCTTGATTCCTTACCTCATCCAGAATAAGTTATGAAAAATAACCTAACATGTTGTTCAGTGTCAAAACAGTCTCGTAAATTACTCAAAGCTGTATATCAAAGCATAATCCACTTTTTTTTAAAGTTCTTAAAATAAAAATTCAGCAACTCTTTTTAAAAAACTGCCTGAGGTAGAAGAAAGTTCTTGTTTGTGATTGCTTCATTCATGCCCCTTTCCCATGAGAAACATTTAGCAGAGAGGCAACAAAATAATCAAACACCGACCATGGAGTGTCAGACTTAGAGGGATCAGAGTATTTCTTTTTGTCGGTGGTTGCTGATGCTGCTGGAAGAGATGGGCCTTGAACAATTCCTCCTCCTCCATCCTCGTCGCTGTCATTACCAAAGCTTGTGATGAACTTCACCTCGGCCTTCTCAGATGATCTGGATCTCGACCTTGATCTTGAGCGAGATGAAGACCCTGGTCTAAAAAAATCGAAAGAAAAAAAAAACCAACGGTTTTATACAGCAACAATAGTGTTTAGCATTTACAGCTCAGATAAAGAATCTAAAATTTTGAATAAGTAGGCACTAAAACACTTTTTTTTTTAAGTTTCAAAGTCATAGGTAACATAATGATTTTCAATTTCAAATATCTTTCTAGTCAAGAATAATTCTCAGTTTGTACATTAAGAACTTATCACTTTCTGGTCTCTACTTCACTAGAAAAGAAATATGAGATGACAAATTAAAGTTAACGTGACATTTTGAGAAACAAAAAAAAGCACTAAATAAATACACCATTGTCATTTCTCTTAACATATCTGGAAGGGGGTGGGATAGGGGGTTGAACTATGAACACTTTTAAATTCATTAAAAAGTTCTTAAGTTTGAAGTTTAACACCCTTTTTAACACATAAAGGTCATTACCATACCTTCTGTATGGTTCATACTTTGGACTGTCTCTTGCTGCATAACTGAAATATAATCATCTATAAATCAAAACAAGACAAAAATATGTTCTAAGTGAGAGAGAAATATGGATCAAGCTTCCAAAACAAAACCTTACACCGAAAGGTACTAAAGGTTTTTGATAAAGAAAGAAAGAAGGAAGCTTCCATAAATTGCAATTAATAGTATATGCCAAGTACAAGTACAAACATTTGAATTCCAAAAAATGTTAACAAAATCATACTACAACAGATTACGCTTGAGTTGATTTTTTTCTTTGGGAACAAGCCCATCTTTGACTTCAACACAAGCGGCGCAATGCTTAAGTTGAATTTAATTTACACCCCCTATCATTCAAAAATAAAACGGATTTGTTTCTTTGTGATTCCAAGGTCGCACTAACCAACAATGTGAAAATAGGCATCACGTCTGGACCACCTATTTTGTCATAGCTTCTTACTAGCACTATGACAGACTTGCCATTCATCAGGATTAAACACAAATCATTCAGATTTTTCTTGCGCATGATACAAATTGTCGAAGGTCAATGGCCTTGGTGAAGTCTGATGATTGTGTTCAACCCAATGACATCAACTTAAGCGCAGTCGACTGTAACATCACCATGGAAAACCTTCTTCTTTCTTATCCAATTCCCTTTTACAACACAGTGTAGGGCCAGCACTATGAGGCTGGATTTCTCTGGATCAAGATATTAAGCCAAGCAGGTGATCAAACCACTGTGATCATGGAAAACTAAGATAATGAAATCCAAAAATTGTTTTAAGGCCTTGGGGCTCTCTTTATTACCTTGGCCGGCAAAATCGTTGAGGATTTTGTCTCTTTTCATTGATGGCTCTACGTTCCCGTCTGGATTTTCTGCCCTGTATAAAGAACATTCGAAGACAAACTGGCTACATTCTCTTTTCTTAATTTTAGGAAAAATGATCATCAACCATAAAACCATTTTACAAAAAAATGTAAAACCACAAGTTCACTCACACATTGTAAAATTTTCCTGCACAATAATTCTATAAAATACAAAAACACTATTATGGGTCAATTCAACACAACAAAAGGCGTGATCCTTCACTCATTGAAGACAGAGGATGTATTACGTTCAACAGCTCATGGTTGGAGTTTGTTTTATATTGTATAAGCTATAACAAAACAGATGGAACTACTGAAATTGAAACTTTGACTAATGAGTTAAATTGTTTTTGCCTCTTTGACCATAAAATGCACCATTTTTATTATTTTTTCGAATTCCGAAATACAAGAAACACTTCAAAATGGCACCAATTGTGTAATCTTTAAAAAATATGAAACATATTTTTTATCTTGCTTGATTAAATGTTTGTTCATTACTATTATCAAACATCGCTTGTTTGCTACAAATTTATGCGGTTTGCATTTTTTTCTGTCAATGTCACAATGTGTGAGTCAAGAATTATTTTGGACGGGGCATTTTCTTCCATCATTAAATCATCTATACAAATTTCAGGATAACACACTACAATATCAATATTCGACTTATGTTGTAAAATTCAAAGACTTGAATATCTATACGGGAAAAAAAATCAGATCTAAAATATAATACATTTTAAACAACTAATCGACAAAAATTCATCATCTCCAGTTACGCACACCAGACAAAAGTTGTGCCCTCAATGAGTTAAATGTTTTTGAGAATCTGATTTATATCTCAATAATTTGAGATCCAGAATGTTACTTAACAGACAAAATAATATAAAACTATATAAACAAATGACAAATTCTTACAGAAAATTGAGCCTTGGCCTCTTCCAACTGGCGAGCCTCTCTCAAAGCTTCTAACTCTTCTTTGTCCTTGCGCAATAATCTGAAAACAAAATTAAAAAAATAGATTTAATCCACATCTTTCCAAAACAACTGATAGATAATTTGTGTAATGATTATCTCAAGTGTAAATTTACTTCTTTCTTCCAGTTCCCTTTTACCATTACAATATAGGCCAGCATGTAAATTTACTCTTGAATGAAATAGACAGGAACTTTGGCATAACCATGATATGTAAATGTGAAAGTCAAAATTTCATCTCAAAATGTTCTATCCATGAACTTGAACTGTAAATAAAAAATCCACTTCAAAAGGCAAAGATGTTCAAATTACTTGATTTCAACATAAACCTTACCTTACAAAGTCATCCTCTATCATTCCATACTGAGAAGCAATGAGATTGACTTCTTTGCACAGGTCAGGTGTCAGCATATCTACATCAATTGTCACATCTGACAGACACGCAAACAAAAAAACAACCAAGATGAAATTCAAGAAATTTACAATTCACTCTTCACCTTCAAGACCAAAACATTAATATGAATTAAAAATTCTAAAATGCACTGTGTTTCCTCCAAAAATATCAATCCTTATCTAATTCTCTTCTGAACATGAAATAGATATGACTCACTAATGTTAAAGAAAAATAGGAGACATATGGAGAAATATCTGTTTTGTTATCCAAACCACATTATACCCCCAAGGAGTGTCGTGGCCAGCTCAATGTCCAGCATTGCTGAACAGAGCTAGAGAAACTCCAATCAATTTTTTCTAAAGTATGAAATTCCTTTTTGGGAGGTTTGGTTGGTTACACTTACCTAGATCAGCCATATCTAAATCATCATCGCTTTCCTCTTCTTCACTGTTTTCATCATCCTCTTTCTTCTCCACAGGAGTACTGTCTTCGTAAATAAATCCAATTGCTGCCTTTTTATCAGCATTTCTGAAATAGACAGACAACTCATATAAAAATGTTGCCTCTATGCTATCAATTGACATCAGAAAATAAGACAGGAAATGTAGTAAATAGTGACTAAATTAATGAGGGAGCCATTCATCAGTCAAGTCAAAAAAGGTACCGTCATTTATATAAGAATAGACAGAGAAAAATGAAGAGACAGATAAGTTTAAAGCATAAATTTGCAACGGGAATGACAGCCTAAGTTTCAAACAAGGAGTTACATGAATTTAAGGAAAGGAGGAACAATAAATCAAATGCATTTACATCCATTCTATTCCTCACTCCCCACCTCATGTTAGACAAACTACCTTTTACTTTGCATCATAAATACATACTTTTTCTTTTCTTCCTCATTAGTTTTATTGATAGTGCCGTAATGCTCATCGAGAAAGATCTGATGCAAACATTGTTCTTCTGATACTGAAAAGCAGACAAATAACATAAAATATATCACAAAAATGAATACAAAACAAGCCATTTAATAAGAGCAAGTTACAGAGTTTCTGATTTAAAATGTGAGTCCCAGTGGCACAGAGGCCGCTGTCCGGGCAAAATTAATTCCCACCACAAAGGTCACAGTGGGTTGATCACCTGCTTGACTTAATATCTTGATCCAGAGAAATCCAGCCTCATAGTGCTGGCCCTACACTGTAACGGTAAAAGGGAATTAGATAAGAAAAAGAAAGAAATTAGATGGCATTTCCATGATGTGGACCCCGGCTAAAGGGGCAGAAATCCCTATGCCATGGAAACACTCCCCCCCCCCCCCCCCATACAAACACGAAGTCGTGCAACATGCAGTGAGAGTGAACCACTAGTTGGCTACGTCTTTTGTGACATGCTCATCGTATCATACTCTATTATTATATACATAGTGTGTGTCACCGGTTAGAACAATAAACTCATACAATATAAATAGGTGTTGTAGCAGCAGTAGTAGTAGCAGTTGGTAATAAAAAGAGCAATCGTGAAGGTCCACATCTAAGGGAGGTAACTCAGAATAGTAATGTCGATTTTCTTTAAATGGCGATTTTTTATAATGTTCCTTAATCATGCTGGAGCCACCAAACTGAAATAGGTTATAAACAAAAATAATAACTTCTGTTTTATGCCCTTGGCAACACATGGTCATATCAACGGGACCACCGATCTATAGTCCATCTCCGAAGGGAGCCATGAATCTTGAAACTCGACAAAGTTCAAAGGACAGAAGGCCAATGTCTCTGATGTTATTCGAATCAAGTACCTTCTGCTCACGAGGCGGTAGTGTTACCGCTAGTTCACGAAGCCCCCAGGTTATTTCAGCCGTATGGTCACAAAGACTGGAATGCACTGCCCAGGTCTTACTCTTACGGTTCTCTCTTATTGGTCAAACAGCTGTCCTATGACAATGTTTTAAAGATCACACAGCAGGTAAGATAATAATTGTATTGTAAAGATTAAGCCAGCCTAAATCAATATCAAATCATATTTAAAAAATATTGCCTACAATTCTAGGAAGGACCCTTTTATGCAGCCATAAAATTTGAATGAGAAATGATACAGTGGAACTCTGAGACAATGGGATCGACAGGACATGGTTAAAATCCTGTTGTAAGCAAATCTCGTATAACCAAGGGTTGTATCAATGGAGTAACAATGAGCTAGGGCACTACGTACCACGTATCTATGCCTTGGCCATCCTCAGACCCTACGCTGTGTAATCTGGTGCATAATCGCAAAGGAGAAGTTGGCTCAGAATTCAGTTGGTGTGCATTGAGGAATAAATCAATAAAAGTGGGGTTTCAGAGTAGATCAAGCTTGTGGAATATCCCGTTGTAGCCAAGTTGGACGAAATGTGATCCCATTCTAACAGAGCGTATTTAATAAACTTTATATAGAGCAAAAATCGGGGACTTATAAATGTCCTGTTGTTGGAGAGCTCCCGTTGTAGTCAAGCTACACTGTAGTTAAATAGAGTCAGACATAAAATGCATAAAAAACATGTGGCAGATTCAGATAGTAGTAGTAATCAGAACAGGGACACAGGTTCATAAGAGGAATTACAAATTACAAAAAGGTGCCTTCCATGACAACTGTCGCACACCATAGACATAATATAACAACCTCAAACACAGATTCATATTCATAGCACAAGAGATGGAGTGTATTTTACAAAGTTCATTTTATTTTCAAGTGGTGATTGTAATACTATAAATCATAAATACGTTGGAACAGATTGATGAATAATGTAGTATGATGACAATGAAAGGAAAATCATTGGGGGAAATGTCAAATACTGACACAGAACAAATTCTTCCAAACATTGTAAAAAATCATTGAAATAACAATTTTGTGTAATGACAGTACGTATGGATAAGAAGAACAGTTAAACTGTCGCTTTCATCGTATAAGGCAATTACATTACAAAGTTGGGAAAAAATAAAAAGTGGAAAAGGGAATGCTGTCTTTTTAAATATCACCACACCAGCAGAGATACGATAGACTACGCGTTGAAGTCGCCTGAGTTGATATTTTTCTTTGGAACAAATACCTATGTGGACTTGGTAAATAGCTTGGATTACATGAAGAGAAGTCAAGCCCTATGATTGGTCGAAAAAAAACTATTTAGAGGTAGTTTCACGACATGTAAAAATACCGGCAGCCATAAATCATTTTTTTAATGAATATTCCTCTGAATAATTTGTAAACTATATCAAAATAGTTGATAGTGGGTGTGTGTGACAACATAGCATTTTGTGTTTCAACTTGGAGAAAAAAGAATTAGATAATTTAAGATAGAGCCTATCTATCATCAGCAGATATGGTGCCTTATTAATAAAATCAAAATCAGCCTGGACCCTTTTCAATACTTAAAAGACAAACCTCTTTCCCACGCCACCCTAAAATTCCCCTTTAACAATGTTCAGGAAATGTAGTATTACATGATAAAACTTATAAATCTATATAAAACTTAAAACAATATCAAATTATAAGAATTACAAAGCAGTATGTTTTGAAAAGAAAAAAAGAGAAATATAATAACAAGGTACAAAAAGGAAAGTCAAATTCCTATTTAAAACATAGATAATGTCGCTGGACTGAATAAAGAAGCACTGCATAGAGGTAAAATGACCAGAACTATCAATATCAACAATCTGTTTCTATTTTACTTTTCTAACTCAGTAATGGCGATCACTGTCACACTAATTCTCTGGCTGAAGCTTATGCAGATTCTACGATTTGGGTATCATTGATGAATAACTTTGCAGATTTTCATCAAACTGAATATATCAGATGTTAAACTGCTATTCAAGTCATTTTTTCAGAAGAAAACTTTCTCCCATAGTTTGAGATTTTTACATACAATAAATAACTTATCATATTATGGACAATTCAGGAAACAATTATGATTTTATTGTTCTGAATTCTGAGCTGATGGTTGACCCCCCGCCCCCCTCCAAAAAGGAAGAAAAAAAAGGAAATTGAAACCATTTGGACTCAAGGATTTCATATTCATGACAACTCTTTGTCATCTTGTTTGTCTACAAGACAGATGAACTGAATTATTGTTCTATGTTGTATCTAAATTTTGTGTCTCTGAATAATGCACAGGCTAGCCAATTTAAAAAGAAATCACCCAATGTGTTCAGCAACCAGAGAATGCCCTTTTTCTAACATATCAAATAAATAAGCATCAAGGGAGTTAAAGGACAATACAAAATCTGAAGACCTACAAATTTTAAGCAAATAGTATCAAAATCATATATGTATATTGGATATAATAATACATACTTTACGTTGACATTTCATTCAACCAGGGTTGAAAATTGGGGAGAGTAATTTTTCCTGAAATCGAACTCCTCCAGTTCTTCTCCTCCACTATCACCGAATAGAATGCTTTGCCTCAAAATGTCGTGAATAGTCAAACCATTGAACAATTTGAGAACGAGCTCTAAACTTCTCGTAACATTAACAACGTGAATGTCAATCGTTTATCTACTTATTCATTTACTGTGATAATATGTTATGTGGATTTGCAGTGGTGGGCATATTTACAAGGCCTATTGCATTTAAATTTTTTGAACAAATAAAAAATCCTGCAAGTACATAAGTACCCCATTTAATATCTCAAAACTACAATGAACCACCTTGATGCATGTAGCAATGCAAATTGTTTTTTCAGTGGTCACATTAATTTCATTACAAAAATCCGAAAATATCCGACCAACTTCCAACCCTGCATTCAACGCAACTTTCCCTTATTTCTTACACTCATATCTTTCACTTTTTTTTTTAGAAAATTCCAAAAAAAGGAATCATTCATTATCAAAATAGCAAGGCCTAGTCTCATTTTTAACACCTTACATGTAAACAAGACGTGGTGCATCAAATACAAGCGATTTTGGTGCGCTAGATTGGAGCTGAAGTAAATATAATATAAACGAACATTTCAGATTTCCAAAGAAGGTTGAGGTCGTGAATGGGACTTTTTTCTTACATTGAAAGGCTAGCTGAAGTGTATATTTTTGTACCACCTATATCAAACAGATCAGAACTTGAACAACATTCTTCCCGAAAAGACCTGTAATCGCAATCAATATAACTATTATGTTCAACAATACTCATCTACAGACTTTTTCCATCAATCAATCGTCAATACATATAACTTCCATGACATCATCATCTACCGAACACACTGGACCACTGTTTGGTTTTACAGCAGGAGATGGTCGAGACATTATAGACACACATGGTTGTCTCAGACTGTGTCTTATAACCTCTCTATGCTGGTGGTGGCAGCTCAAATCTGGCCTCATCACTGGCCTTTGCTGGAAGTTACTCTGTGAAGGAATGGTCGAGTTCCTCTGCTGAGGAACAATTGAGCTTTTCTGTGAAACAATAGATGAGTTCCTCTGTGAAGGAGCGGTAGGGTTCCTTTGAGAGGGAAAAGTAGAATTCCTCGGTGAAGGAATAGATTTTCTCTCAGGAGGAATAGTAGAGCTCCCTGCTGAAGGAACAATAGATTTTCTCTGAGAAGGAACAGTTCTTGGTGACTGAATAGTAGAGATCCTTTGAGAAGGATTAGTAGAGTTTCCCTGTGGAGGAATAGCTTTACTTTGCTGAAGATGTGAATAGTGTGACATGGGTTCACCAGATCTCATCTTACCTTGTTTGATAGTTGGGGAGTTTCTATGAGTTGGATAGGATGACATAGAATGACCAGTCAGTAATTTGCCCTGTTTAATACTGAAATATTCAAAGTTGGAAAGCTTTGATAAGTCCTGAGGCTTACTGTGAGTGTTCTTAACACTAGAGTCCTGTGGCCCCTGACTGTGTTGTGAGGCTAAAGATGATGACGACTGTGAGGAAGAAGGACTATTGTTGTACTTAGAAGATGCATCAGCAAGGTTTACAAAATTCCTGGAAGAATTTCGCGGAGTATTTTTATCCATTGAGTCATCATGGCGTAACTGATTCATCAATTGTTTTCTTCTATTACTGTTTGGTGTCATAGGCCTCCGTTCCGATATTATTACACCGGATGAAAAACCTAAAGGTGGGGAATTAGGAGAATTTCGTTGTTGATGGAAATGATGATGATGTTGGTTATGACTAGGTTGCTGATGATCCTGCAAGTTCATCAATGCCCTTTTAAAGCCTGACTGGGAATGTCTCGAAGCATCAACCCTTGAATTGGGAATGAGTCTTGGTGGAGAGGGTGTGTTGGAGTTAGCCCGATTTCTGAAGATATTTGGAATGTGAGGGGGAGAAGGTGAATGATTTGATTGATGGGAGAGTGAAAAAGGCCTAGGAGGAATGACCCCCTTTGTACCAGGTGGTAGTCGATGGCGAAGATGCGGAGGGACAGGGTAGGGATGGGGACGTCTGGCCTGATGAGGGTGGAATGGGTGAGATGAATGAGACGATTGTTGCTGTCTCAAAGGATGGTGGGAAGGATGACTAGATGTGGAAGAAACGGTAGAGGTTGGAGGATTGAGGCGATCGTTGTGGGCCCTGATTAATGATCGAGGGACATCGATTTGAGTAATGCATAAATCATCATCCACCACAATGTTTTTAGCAATAGTAACTTTCTTTTCTGCATTAAATAATTCAATATCCTTGTCAGTTAGGTTTTTTAATACTAATTCACAGCTAGGCAATTTCTTTTGAAGATGTCTGCTTCTAGTGCTGAGTCCGGTCAGTAATCGTCTTTTAAATTCACGAACATCAGATTTATTAAACTTGTAAGTATGAACATAACTAGATGCACGACACTTTTTTCTGAATGTCACTTTAAAGTCACAAGCCCTGACTCTTAGCTTGTTTTCATCTCTAGTATCTGATTTACAATACAACTCTACATCTTTCACAACATTCATTTGTCCATCTGCATTGACATATTTCTTGATCCTTTGGCCTAAGGGTGATGACAGATCGAGAGTGAGCAGAGACATCTGTAAGGGATCCCTGCCTTCCTCCAGGGCTTCCTTATCTGCCCACTCATCTTCCACAAAACAAAAACTAATCCGCCGCCTAGAGTTATTATCATCTCTAGCCAGCTGAGACATCAATGACCTGGACCCTCTTGGTGAGAGAGAATTGGAATTTTCTTGAGGAGCAGCGCATGGTTTGCTGCTCAAAGGACCTTCAACACATATTATTTCACAGTCTAAATCCACCTCAATCTTATCTCTCTCATTTTGTTGAGATTCTGCCTCAAGTTTCAATGTCAGTCCCAGATTGGAAAGAAAATCATTTTTAATAAACAGTTCATTGGGGTAAGCAGCTGAAGATTTTTTATTTATTGTGCGCTGCCTCTGTTTCCACCAAGCACCACTTTTAGGTACTTCCCGCAATTCACGACATTCTTTAAACATAAGCTGCTTCTTGTTATGTCTATCCATTATCTGATCCAATTTTTTCTGGCTTCTCGTTTTAAGGATAGGCACAACTTTGTTAGGAGGCTGCCGTTTAGAAGAACTTGAGGTTGTACACTTTTTAACAGCATTTGACGGTGCTGTTGAAGCTCCAATTGCTTTCCCATTAACAGTTGAGTTTGAATTAGATGACAGCTGATACTGTGGACATGATTCAGAAACACTGACAGTCGACAGTAAAGAATCATTGAACCCAGTGAGTGTTTCAGATACAAGTTGAATATCTGACAAGTCCTCCTCAATGAGCCCTTCAGCATCCTGAGATTTGTCACGACACAATCGCTGATGGACACTGACTTTTTCATGACTATTGAACTCTTCCAAACAGAAACAACACACAAACACTGGCCCATCATTATCTGGAGAGGTAAAAATTATCAAAATATTCAGTATAATGCCCCAAAACCTAAATTTAAAACTATGATTCAGATAATGATATAATAAATAACAAAAAAGATAAATAATTTCTAATAATAAAGATAAATCATGTCCGGCATTCATTACATTCTCTATAAAACAGTACCATAAATTCAAAAATGTTCAAAACGCAAAACCTCTTAAGTTCGCAGGTTTTAAAATAGCTCCACTATTATTTTTGCCAAATCTGCTCAGTTTTCTTGCTGAGGGGTTCACCGCCAAGGCAACAATAAATATTGTCATGGTCAAAACCTAAAAATGTGCCACTTATTGTGTCATTCAAGGTTTGGGGCACAGTGGGCTGATCACCTGCTTGCCCTATCTACCTGATCCAGAGTTTTTCCAGCTCTATGTTCAGCAATGCTGGAGATGGAGCTGTCCACGACACTCCTTGGGGGTATGTGGTACAAAAACAACACATGACAATTTTGGACCATGCATGTCATCATTCTATAATAAACTACCAATAGAAACACTCCTGATTGCCATGTTTGCAAACTATTTACCATAGTTTTGACTGGGCCGGGTTTTCCAATTTTCTCAAAACCATTGATTTCCGACTTTTAAAATTATGTAATAGGTGAATGAAAATAGCCAAAGTTTGTCTGTTTCTCTAGTTTGCTGTGAACTTTGTGACAAGAATTTCACCCTGGAAAAGTTCACCTTTTGAAATGTCAATTTTAAGATATCATATTTAACCCTGGAATGTAGTGACACAGGAATTGTAGCATTTGTGATATAATGGTACAGAAAAACCCTTTTACATCTAGTAAAGTCCAACCTACTGTTTGGAACTCGCTTCCTCAATCTGTAAGGCATGTGGGCAATATTGGAACGTTCAAGAAACCCTTGCTTAAAAACATAATCTAGTCACAAAATAAATATTTATCATAGAAACTCTTTTTATAGCAGATATCTATGTATACTATCATGACATGTATTTTGAATTGTATTTTTGTATGTATATTATTATATTGTAGGCTGTGGGTGTAAGAAGATCGGATGTGGTGTATTATCTATTGTAAAGCGCTTTGTTGAGGTCTCGACAAAAGAAGCTAAATATAAATACAACTTTTCTTAATATTATCATTAATATAAAGGCCTAATGTGAAGTCTTATAGAAGTGGGCAACACAAACCTGCTGAAACATTGTCTTCTTTGTCAGCCCCATCATCTGATATGTCCACAACCTCTGACTCTGACAGGGGAGTCTCATCCAGGCGGCACAGGAGATCCTCAACACCATGGTAGGAATAACAGCTATGGACAACCTTACGCAAAATCTTCAGCTGTGAACGAAGAAGACAACATGATAACAGTTACAAGATTCTCTCATAAAAAAATAAAAAGAGCATCTTAGGCTCATGGGCCCTGATGCTTAACTCTGTTTCAGTAGCAAAAAGCAAACAAGTGATATTTTTTCACTTCTGGAAAGGACGCGGGCTTATCGCAGTTTACCTTCCCATCTCTCACATAAGAATTGGTAGGTACCCATTTCCCCACCTGGGTGAAATATTGGAGCAAATATCTCGCCAAACACATAATCTGTATTCAGGAAACTAACATGACATTTGGCATTTTTTAAAGACAAAAATGAGTATTTCTCTGAACAAACATTTTTATTTGAAATAACAAATTATTTAGAGCAGAAGCAATGTTAAAAGACAAATTCATAGTAAAAATTGTTACATAACATCAGACACAGTCTGTCATGAGAGGGTTATCTTGTTGGGAACTAACACGACGCAAAAAATACAAAATCAATGAAGCAGTATTTCTTATCAGTGATCAGCCAAAATTTCTGAATTTAAAAGGATTTTTTACCACATTGCCCTCTCTAAGTCTAAGTAACAAGTAAAAGGGATAAACATGATGACGACAAAGAAGCCTTAATGACGCGCAGTCACATATATCCGGCAATCGTTT
>JARBEQ010045781.1:2994-15187 GCA_030265355.1 Tritonia tetraquetra | reverse complement strand
ATATCTTGATCCACAGAAATCCAGCCTCATAGTGCTGGCCCTACACTGTAATGGTAAAAGGGAACTGGATAAGAGAAGAGAGTAGCACCATCACAACTCCACTACACCCTAGCGTTATCTCAACCATTAAATTCCTGTACACACCTAGTAACGGCCAACAGGAGCTAGTTTTTAAAAAGTATGTCCTTAAGAGCCTTTAAGGCACATAGGGCCGGAGCTTAACCCGGTTTTGGTAGTGTGAAGCGAACAAGTGACAATTTGTCACTTTCTGGATAGGACGCTGGTCTATCGTGGGAATACTTTCCCAAGACTTGTTTGAGAATTAGTAACCATTTCTACACCTGGGTCGAGTGAGACAAACGGAGTAAAGTTTCTTGCTAGTATAAAAACAGGACACTATCATAGACAAACAGAAAAAGGAGAAAAATGCTTGTGAAAAAAAACCCATGAGATTCTTCACTTAGGGCAAACACAGAGAGACACTGTCAAACTGATTGCTGATGCTGAGAAAATGGACAATGGAAAGCAGCTTTATAAAATTGTACTCCATTGTGATTTTTCTTAGATCAGCACTAAGCCTTCTATCTGTGGCCGTCCATACAGCGGTGAAAATAAGCAATTTGACAAGTCACAAAATTACGAAAAACAGGACTTGACAGATATGTACTTACCCAATCCACTTTAGGACCGACGGGGTTAGAGCATTTCGCGGCACCACAAGGCTGGTCACAGTATTGAATCCCGTCCTCTAAATTCCATGAATCCTCCTCATCCTTGTCCACATCCCCCTCTAAATCTTCTACCTCCTCTTCACTGCTTGATATGTCCGCCGTCTTCTTGGACCATTTTGATCTCCTCTTTTTCTTCTTGTCCACCGGTTTCTTTCCTGTGGACATCACATTAAAAAAAAAAAGAAAAGAAAAAAAAGTTTTAAAAAATCAAAAAATAATAAATGATTTACTACCATGTATAAAATGGCACAGGCCCAGGGCTATTGGGTGAAACACTTCCCTAGTGAATTTATTAGACCAACTTTAAGGGGCAATAACTCAGCGAAGGCGACACTATTTTTGACAGTTGTTGACTTTTCGATAAAAGAATGAAAGAAGGACAATAAAGGAAGGTGATTGGAGAGGCAAAGTGCCTACGCACTTGATAAAATTTTCATTTGGGATAAAAGATTCAAAATCAATAAAAATGACCTTTAATTGATGTTTGTCTCTATCTCCGATTTGCCCAGTAAGACTTATATATCGGTAGCGGTCACATACATAGATTATGGAACCAAATGATCTCCGTAATGAAAAGAAAAATATAATCTGTATCTGTATAATATATTTTCTTTTTTTTTTACACAGACGTAAATTTAAGTTTCGACTGTTCAATTTTGAGGTGGGGAAAATGGTACAGTTGGATCACAACACAAAAATAAGCATTTGTATTGGTTGACACATTTCCCGTTCAAAACAGGAAGTGTTTCAAATAATAAGGTGTTTTCTGGTAGGAAAGTAAAAAATAAAGAGTGCACATGTACGTTTATAAACTGACAGAGACAAATAAATGATATGCAAGTCCATAAACAATAAATCTGCTGACCTGATTTAGGTGGCATAGATGAACCTCCTTTGGGAATTTTTTCTGGGCTTGGAGATGCCACGAGAGAATTAGCCATTTGCGAACTCCGTTTAGGTCTGTTGCTTTCACTCCTCCTACCTCCTGAAGTGGTTGAACGCTGGACAAACTCTTCCTTTTTCAACAATGTTGGGGACATTTTTTCGTCTGATTTGTTCTGTTTTGTATTTATCTTCTTCTGCTCTTTGGATTTTTCTGAGTAAAAGAAGGAAGAGGAGTAAAGTACAATATCCAGTCAGATGAATCAACCAGTTATTTTACATAGATTTCACACCAGACTTTTTGAGTTAGCTTGGTTAGATTAGTTCATCTATCATAATATTTTTTTTAAACTTGGACCAGCCTATATAAATATTAATCAAGTCTGGAGATTTTATTAGGAATAACACTTTGCATGATGATAGGGCATATTTTTCTCCAGCTTCTTTTGTATATTAAGCTTTGGTAAATTCTATGCTTTGAGAATAATCGAAATTCATTTCTTTGTTTACTGTTGTGAATAGCTTTAAGTGTGTAGCCAGCCATGTGTCATTTTACACCTTTTTCGTTGTTTACCCTAGATGTCTCCATTCATGATGTCATTGTTGAGATAATATGCATGTCATGTGTCAACACCTAGCACACCATACATCGGTATAAATGAATTAAAGGGGAGCAGGCGCTAGTAATACTATCAAACAAGGATGGAAAATGTGAAAGTACAAGCAAGATTATGGAAAAATAGCCGTAGAAGAAGAAAAGTGGAATGTCGACAGTAGGAATCGAACCCACACCACAGCGTACGACAACACCGCGAGCCAGGGACAGAGGCCACGTTCTAACCAACAGGCTAGGCCCTGGGTGGCTAACTAGCTCAATTGGTTAGAGCGTGGCCTCTTTCTCTGGCTAGGCGGTGTTGTCGTACACTGTGGCGTGGGTTCACTTTTCTTCTTCTATTTTTCCATATTTTTCGGGCAACTTTCACATTTTCTGTACACTGGTAGTGTTTGGTCGTGGTACACTAGCGTGTACTGTTTAGGAGTCCAAACTAAAAACAAAACCAGCCAGTCAAAGTAAAACATGCTTGGTGGTTGTGTCGTTTCTCTGACATAAGTTTGTGTATTAAGTTTTTCAATCTGGGTTGACAGAAAGTGATTAACAGTTGATTCAGGTACATCATGTCCCTGATGCTCCTGATGTCCAAGCAGCAAGAATGGAAACAGTGGCGATTAAACTTACAGGAAAAATGTTTTTATCTGTAATTTTTTTATACAGCTTACACCGAAAATTTGCGGGATCTCACTCTAGTAGACAATAAGTCTTTAAGGTAAAAGAGTTACAGTGTGATTACCTCCCTCTAGAGGTAGAGAGAGAGTAATATCAATATAATGAAAATGGAGCTGGTACTGATGGTAATATTGATATACAAGGAAAGGAAAGAGATGTGATGGAGGGACAAAAAGAGAAGAAAAAAAGGAAAAAAAAACCAAAAACAAATTCAAAGCTGAGAAGAGGATACAAAAACACAGAGAGGAAATAGAGAGCTAACCTGAATCATCCATTCCTTTACAAGACCTCGGCCGACTTGCTGAAGGGGGTCCTTTTGTCGTAGATATCTCATTCCTCGATCTACCTGCCAATGTTGTTTCAGCCTTGGGTGTAGGACTCACTGACCTTAAAGTCTTTGATTCCTTTGCATTGCCGGAACTTGATGGGGGCTGTCTGTGTTTTTCTAATTTTTTTCTGTCAGCGGACGGAGTGTTTGTCTTCGTAGATGGAATGCAATTACTTTCTTTTGTCTTACTGGTTTTGGAATTGTTGTCTTTCTTTTTTGTTTCACTGCAGTCCAGAGATGATTTGGCAAACGAAGACAAAGATGATGAAGATGATGATGATGACGATGACGAAGATGATGAATCAGATGACAGTGATGAAAATGACAAAGTTTTATGCATTTGTTTGAGGGAAAGCTTTTTGTTTGGGGAGCTTTTCTCCGTTGATGATGTAGAAGTATCATTTGAATATTTTTTAGATGTTAATGATTCCAATTCTGTGGCTCGTTTCCTTACCAACTCCGACTTTTTACCAACAGAATTCGAATTAGAATCTTGCACTGCTGACGACAAACCTCCTTTATTTTGAATCTTTTTCTTTGGGGTAGGTATTTTAGATGCCAGATCAGCCAAAAATGTTGAAGATGTCGAAATCTCACCAGACTTTCTTGATTCATTTCCCGACTTTTTTGGAGACAGCTCTGTTTTGTCTAATTTGAAATTTCCAGTTGATACGTTTGTCTTAGGACTAGTCACCAGTTGAGTTTTAGGTAAAGATTTATTTTCTTTCTTTTTTTCAACACTATCCTTTTTACCTCTTGAGGGAGACGATTTTTCCTTTTCTGTCTTAGAATCAAGAGGCACTGAAGGTTTGGCTTTTTTTACGACTGTTTGAGCGAATGTATTATCAGCACCATGACCTAAACTACCTTGAGTATTGTTTGTACCTGACAATGACGAACTTACAGATGAAGGGGTTTTTCCGATGGCTAGTTTTGGTTTTGATTTTTGTGCCACAGAGCTTTTACCAGCAATGGAGGAGGAGTTAGAAATATGAGATGAACACGACAAGGAGGTGGATGCAGGAGATTGTGTCGATGGTGGTAAAGCTTTTGATGCTTCCTTTTGATCTTTAGATGGCGAACTTTGTTCCTTTTTATCAGCATGTATCAGAGTTTTCAGGGGCTTCTTCTCAACGGGAGTTGAAAACTGTTCATTCACATTGCTGCCTCGTTTCTGAAAGTTTTCACTTAATGCAGAGTCTGTATTTTCATGAGTGAAAGGATCAGACATCTTGGATGGCTCTCCTATATTTGGAAAACAAACAACAGGATCTTATTACCACATACTCTAACTTGGGTAAAAATTCATTACTGGCATTTTTTTTTTAAAAAGCAACAAAAACAACTTTTCATTGCTAAAAATTGGAGATCATCAACAAAAAATGACTTCATGTCATCCCTGATGTTCAAATCCACAATCAGTAAATTAGACAAGACGTAAGGTGAAGTGTAATTGTAATTCTTTGTCTGTAATGTTTGGAGGATTCTCTTGAGATATGACGAGCAGTATTCAAATCCAAGAAAGCTGTCCCTCAGTGAGATTTATCAAATCTCACATACCCTAATGGCTCGTGCATAGTTTTAGGACTCCAAAAATAACAAAGAGACTTAGCAGTCAAAGTAAAACATGTGTGGATGTGTCGTTTCTCTGGCTTAAGGTTTTGTATAAGTAATTTCAATATGGGTTGACTTAAAGTGATAAACAGTTGACCTGTACATCATATCCCTCAAACTCCAAGCAACGACGGGTGCAGGAACAGAAACAGCAACAACTAAACTTATAGGGAAAATGTTTTCATCTGTAATTTCTTAATACAGTTTTCACTGCACATAAAAAGAACACTTCAAATCAATCCTGAAAATAGAATACAATAAATTATAACATTAAGAGCCAATGAAAATATCCAGTAAAAGTCACAGAGCTTTCTTCTGTTGTTCTGCCACAAACGGCATCACAACTGAGTTCTGCGCATGCATGTCATATCTCAAGAGAGTCCTCACAAGCATTAAAGACAACAAAAGAATAATTATCATTATCAATATCTCAATACAGAGCAAAGAATTGGTTAGATAGTTCCTAAGATACATAAATTGATAAAATCCTTGGTTTGGAAACACAAACTTAGAAAAAATGACGAAAATGTCAAATTATCTCAGTCCCTTGATCTGTTTAGCTTTTATCAATACTGCTCATGGTGCCAATAAATTGCTGTGGAAACAGTGGGCAGATCACCTGCTTGTTTTAAATACTTTAATCTGTATGTGCTTGGGAATCGGGATACCTGCATTCAAATATGTGAGTATTTTTCACAGTGGGTTGATCACCTGCTTGGCTTAATATCTTGATCCACAGAAATCCAGCACTCAAGTGCTGGCTCTACACTGTAATGGTAAAAGGGAACTGGATAAGAAAGAAGAAGAAAGTATTTCTTCACAAAAACGTATGACAGCGTCAGATAGTCCTTTCTTACTTTCATCAATCCCTGACCAAAATATGTCATGCCTCACGTAGTAACTTAACTGAACACCAGACCTTCACCTCTATAGGCTATGACAATTCATTCTTACCTTCATCACCCCTCTGACTAGCCGCCTGCGTAGTACCAGGTTTCTCCACAGTCACACTTTCACAGGTCCTGGGGGAAAAAAACATTTTCGTGTTAACACTGATGATATATCTTTTACTTTCGTGATGAATTTATGTTGGGTTTTTTTCCTGAACACAATATAGCCACCCACACCGGAAACAATGTAGCTGACTTGCTTTTAGTGTAAAGAAAGATAACTTGTGGCGTCTATAATAGTTCAATGATTTCAAGGGGTTGGGAGGATAGATTCTGAGGGAGATCAAAATGTTGTTTTGGTCTTTATATCATTTTTCAAAAAAATTAATCATTTTCCTATTTAAATTCATTACTATAATTTCCACATTTAAATTCATTACTATCATTTCCACATTTAAATTCATTACTATCATTTCCACATTTAAGTTCATTACTATCATTTCCACATTTAAATTCAACCTCCTTTGGTATCACCTTTCTGTGTTGAAAAGGGTGGAAATCTTCAAACTTCAGAATTTATTTCAAAGCTTCCCACCCCCCAAAACAAATCATATCTCCTACCTTGGCTTATTTTTTGCCTTGTTCTTGGCTCTGACAAGCTTTTTATTTGGCGCCTCATCAGCTTTTTGGTTCCTGGAAGGGGAATAAATCTTCTTCACAATCAGTGGGGTCGTGTTTGGTGTCACTTCTTCTTCATCCTCAGAATTAAAGTCTGCTGCCAGAAAACCTGTACTGAGAGTTCTGGTCTCATTAGCTAAAGGATAAACGGGCTCGTGGATAGAGGCCTTTGACGTTCTAGCTGTAGATGATGATACAGATGAGGACGATGCTGATACCGATGAAGACGATACTGATACTGATGAAGACGATGATGATACTGATGAAGACGATGATGATGAAGGTAAAGACGGTGCTGTAGGGAGAGATACAGGATACATATGGCTTGAATCGTTTGTATGAGTCGTGGATTTGGTGGCCGTATCAGTGACTGACAGAGGATTCGAAGACACAGGGAGACATGACAATGTTTGGTTTTCACAAGGGTCAAAGTTGTTTGCATCAGATGGTTTCGATGAATCAAGCTGGTCTTCAGGCTTACTTTTAGATTCCAATGTCATAGAAATAGAAGGCTGTGTGTGGGTTGTGGCGTGATGAGGCTTTTTCTTTTTGTGTTTGGCATGGTTCACTTTTTGGTGACTATGTGCAGATTTCAATATTTTGCTGGACGAGTGGGATGCGTGGATGGACGATAGTGACCGTGATGTCGACTGTTTTACTTGTACGTTGTGATCGACGTGATGGTGGTGGTGTTGGTGGTGCTTTTTTATGCTTTTGGACTGAACTTTTAATTTGGAAAAATTCTCTTTACTTTTCCACGGACTTCCCTCCATGTTGTCTTGAATTTTCTCCATGACAACGACTGGCGACGACGAGCGGAAATATTTGGGGAGGTGACATTGATTGTCAGACAACAATGAGACAGGATCATTTGTGTTGGGTATAATTTTCCTCTTGTTTGCCAACAGGACATCTCCATTTCTGAAGTTCATGGCATTAATATCTTCGGGTAATTTCTCTAGCCTTATTACGGCAGATGGGAGCTTATCGAAATTTGTAATATCATTATGTTCTCGTTTGGATTTAAATTTGACCGTTTCTTTTTCATGGCTTATCGGCAAACTTTTGGTGCATGTTCGCTTGTTCTCAATATCAAATTTGTTATTGTGAGCTGCATTGGGTGATAAAGACTTTTTACTTATATCGTCCTTGCCATTGGTGTTCATTTCTAGTAAAATCTTATATTCTTCCTTAACTTCATCGACCAAAGAAGGGGCACCACCCTTGTTACTTTCACAGTTCTCAATCAAACCTGAATGTGCTAGTGACCTTGCATCTTCGACCTTGATGCTCTGTGTGCAGCTATCTTCTATCTGCTTTTTCAATTCTGTTGCAGTCGTGTGCGGAACAAGTTCATTATTTGCCGAGGAAAAACTGTTGTCCTTGGCATCAGACCAATCGTTTTCTTGTACAGTTTCATACTTAATCTTCTCATTGATATATTTTATTGAAACTTCTTTTTCTTCATCCTGATATTTGGAAAATCCTGGTGAGGAGTTTTGTCGCCTAATCCAGTTGCTATTTTTAGTCGAATTATTTACCACCATACCTACGTCTCCATTGTAGGGAATAAGATCTGGCAAAGACGTTTTGCTGGAACAGCCCTTTCTAATATCGGAATCAATTTCCAGAATCTCTTTATTATGAGTACAGAGTGAATGGGGGAGGTCAGACTTCTTGACCTTGCTGGTCCAGGTTTCCTTCTCATTCACCCATTCCCTGTTTCCTGACAAAACCAACTCTGAAGTTTTGTCCTCAACAACAGATTCCTCATCATCAAAGGAATGTTCAGAGCATCCTGGTTTGAATATCTTGTTTTCTTTCTCAGACATAACATCTGCACTCGTAGGCGATGATGGGCGGTAGTCTTCATCATAATCATTGTGACAGTTTTCAGCATTGGAGTAAGTGGGTGTGTCAGACGGGTACGGAGAGAAAAAAGGTTTTGTCTTCATCACCTCATCCTGGCATGGCAGTGATTCTTGTGTTGACTTCACTCGTTCAAACTAAAGAAAAGAAAAAAGCATTTTGCTCAAGTTTTTTAAACTTTAAAATGTTAATCAAAGAAAACAGTTATCCATATATTTCGGACGTGATGTGGCCGAGTGGTCTAGACTACAGACTTCCATGACGAGGGTCGTGGGCCCGAGTCTGGCTTCAGGCACTTCGTTTTTTTCTTGGCAAGAAACTTTGCTCAATTTGCCTGACTCGACCCAGGTGTATAAATGGGTACCAATTCTCAAACGAATCTTGCGAAAGTATTCTGCGATAGACCAGCGTCAAATTGTCACTTGCTCGCTTCACGCTACCAAAACCGGGTTAAGCTCCGACCCTTTGAGCCTTAACGGCTCTTAAGGACATACATATGTTCAATTTCAGAGCCTCAACCCCCATTTGTGGGGGACGGCATAGATCTAAACGAAAAACTCAGGACACAGCCTTCATTCAGTACGATAATAAATTTTAGTCATGTGTGACACAGTATGAATTTCTTAAAAACATTTAAGTTATTCAGAACTACACATGAAAAGTCTTTGATATTGAATCAGAGTAGTTCTGTCCCCATGTGGAAAATGGGGGTCGACCTCTATCCTAACAAACAGTCAAACAGAGATATTGGATAATATACAGAGAAATAAAGATTGAATCACTAAGAGGAAATCAAGAGAGACGTCTTATAGCTACTTACCAAGAACTGAAACTCTGATTGTGGCTGAGGTGCATACTCTCCGACTCGAATCGAGCCACAGTTGATGTGTCCAAATGATACCTTGTCCCCTTCCTGTAGGATTTTAGAGTTTTGCTCACTGACGCCAAGCTGGAAAGAAGACAGGATCATAGACATTGGACTTTGTTCATTAGATCAGAAACAATGACATAATCATGATCATATGTGAGGCAGCCTGGAATAAACCATCACTCCACAAAATTTTTTAGATTTTTGCACCAGTAGAATAAAATGACCATCCCAATTATTTTGCAGCTAAGATTTTTCAATATTTTTTACCTAGAACCATAGATAGAAATTTTTTAAGACAAAGTATTAAAACAGCTGAAATAAGGAAAAGAAAAATCCAATAAAACGAGTGTTAAAGTGTCAACATTTATTGTCCACTTTAAAAATAAAGAAATAATGACTGCTTCAGATTCTGTCTTCTGCACCATTACTGTCACATTCTTCTTGGTCTGTAACACAATAAAAATAGTCAATTTTTGACATCTCTAAGAGCTGCCTTGGAGGCAAGACTAATTGCACTTACACCAAAGAATTTTGGCTGGTTTAGGTAAACAGAAATGGTCCACCATTTTGTTTCAGATGTAGTCTCTAGTTCTTATCCATGTTTTAATATTCAAATAACTAGGCTTTCACAAACATAATCAGCATTTAAACAATAATAACATACAATAACAATCTTTATTTATACTTTGGCAAGGTTCAAAATTAAATGTTTCTTCTTTAAAAGACGGTGACCCACCAGAACACCAGAAAAGAGTTAAGAAGCATACATACCTTAAAATCATTGATGTAAGTTCCATTAAGGCCCTTGTTTGTGAGGGTGAATCTGACATGACCGTTGGGCAATCTCTCCCCCACTATGGTAGCATGGATGCGTGAAATGAGACGCATGTAGATGACTGAGTCCAGGAAATAGTCGGCCTTGGGGCCTCTCCCCAAAGATATCTGGCCATCAGCTACCAGTCTTTTTTTTTGGGGGGGGGAAGAATAAATGCCGTATTTTAAAAACATGTAGGTAAAATATCTTTTTCCATCTGTATATTATGAGAAAACCTCTCCTTTGTGACCGACCGTGTTGCGGTGGTGAGGCATGAATGGTCTAATGACTTTGAGGGCTATACCAAACAGGTACAACCATATTGGGAAGGCCTCAAATAAAGATCCAGACCAAGAGGTCACAGGGCCCTGGGGTGGCAACCCCAACACTTATCTAGGACACAGTGGGGTAATCTCCTATTTGCTCGAACCAAACTGATTCAAAGCAATAGGCATATGCCCGATTACACGGTGAGACTCATGCACGGAAAAGGACAATGAACATAGGGACATAAAGTTGCGATCCCCAGCTAAAAAATTATTATTGCAATTTTAGATTCTATTAAAAACGATTGCATGTATTAAAAAGGAGATAGTTTTCCTGGGATTGACCAGCTCAAAGAGAGCCTTCAAATCCTGACATGTGTAGTAACTGGCTCTCACAGTATCTAGGGCTGAGCACCCCAGAAGGATATGTTTCACTGTGAGAGCGCATTCACACGAATCACAGTGCGGAGCACTCTCCCTCACCTACAATCCATATGATCATGAATCAGTTTTCAGCCCTAGCTGTTTGTGCCCGCCTGCACTGCACAGCCCACCAGGCCGGATTTATTCGGGCCTCTTTGGGGTAAGGCACTTGCCGGAGCAATACTCTTTGGAGGAGACCTCCTCATGTCCCAGAGTATCTCGGGACTAGAGATTGATATCCCGGAGGACATGTCTCCAGTCCCGGATAACTCTGAGACACAGGGTAATAAATGAAAGGACAGTTTTCAGTTCAAGGTTTCCTCCTCAGATTGACCCTTAGCCGACAAAGAATTCTAGACGGGGAGCCAATTGGATAGGTCAGGTCTGGCCTATCCTCCCGTCTTAGAGGGAAGTCCGAGCCAAAGGGATCTCATCCTCCCTCATGCGGGCTGCACCACATGGCAAACGAGGTGCCTGCTCTGCAGGTAATCAGGACCTATTCTGCACTGGGTCCGTCAGCAGCGGTGGGAAGGGCAGCATGAAAGAAAGGTGGAGAGAAGACAGAGCAAGATTTGACAAGATGCCATCCATGGGCGGCACTCACCGAAATGTAGGTACGGTACAAGACACATTTCGACAGCACACACAATACAACAACAAATGGACACATGCAAAGGGCAGCATGAAAGAAAGGGGGAGAGAAGACATAGCAAGACTAGACAAGATGACACCCATGGACCACTAGAAAAGACGCATAGTCCATGGGTGGCACCCACCATTGGGGGGAGGGGGGGGGGGGGGGGGTTGCGCCCCCTGTTGGTGAACAGGGGACCTATTTATAAACCCTGGGTCCCCACGGGGGGAAAGATATTATGAGAAACAGACAAACCAAACATAATTCTGCACTGTCGTCAGCCCACTGAATGCCAGAGCGTAACCCCATAATTCTGCACAGTTCTTAACCCATAGAATGCCAGAGCTTAAACCAGACAAGTGTCAATTTATAGTCTTCTGGACAGAACGCTGTTTTTTTTTACAAATTACTCTCAAAGCAGTGAGCTAGTTCCTATTTCCACAACAAAGGCATGGAAAGCAATCCCAATTGAACACCTTGAGTATAGAGTGGAGATTGCAGGAGGTGAAATAGTTGTAGTCATGTACCCCAATGGTGGCCCTTTGTTAATGTCCCTCAGACAGACCAACAAGCTTTGTAAGTCGTGAAGTCACCTCCCCTTGTGTCCTCCTTACTTACTAATAGCAAGTTCTACAATCGCAGACCATTCCTTAGAAGTTCAGACCAGGCGGCTAAAAGCCTGATCTATCGGTGCTCGACATAACAACTCTGATATCATAGGATTATTTACTTCCTCTACATCACCAACAACACGTTGTCCTGCATCACCAACAACACTTTATACTACATCACCAACAACACTTTATACTACATCACCAACAACACTTTATACTACATCACCAACGACACTTTGTCCTACATCACCAACAACACTTTGTACTACATCACCAACAACACTTTATACTACA
>JARBEQ010045670.1:0-15188 GCA_030265355.1 Tritonia tetraquetra | reverse complement strand
ACCTGCTGGCTTAATATCTTGATCCACAGAAATCCAGCCTCATAGTGCTGGCCCTACACTGTAATGGTAAAAGGGAACTTGATAAGAACATAATCATTCATGGAGACAAAAAAAAAACCCACCAAAAAGCGCGTTTGTTGCACTTCATTGCGAGGTAATCCGATTTTAACCGGATAGAGTTGGCAGGTCTACAGAGGTGATCCTTATCATTTTTTGTATATCAAGATCATTTGAAAAATATTTCAATTCCCTGAGAGATTCTTTTTTATATATTTCTTCTTTTCTTTATCAATTTCCTTCTGATCCAGTGTTTGGTGTCCCTCCGTGATGATGTATGCAAAGCTTTAGCGATTCCAATCCAAGATTTGGAGCTGAGTATGGGAATGTCGGGTGATTATCAACAAGCTGTGAGTAAATTTTGAAGTATTTTTTTTTATCATGTTTAAAAGTAAATCTGGCCAAAAAACAAACACTTTTTCTTGAATTCGAATTGTTTTGTGTCAATAATGTATACAAGCAAAGATGGCAAGGCATAATGATAATCCATGATGGATTGTGGAGCATTGCTACTTTCACCTCTAAAGCCTTATTTACGATCTCATAAAAGAAGAGTTCTTGTTCAATCGAAGTGAATCTCTGATATGGAAGGGAAAGGGGTTGAAATTGAAACTAGCGTTAGAGATGGTCTCCACGCTGTAGGTATATTATTATAGTGGATATCAGCTGTAAATGATGCATCCGTCCAGTTTGACATATCAGCGATGTGCCATAATGTCTTCAGTGAGTTTACTTACACGATATTATCATAAGGGTAGTTATCAGCAATCTGGCATCAGTTGTCATTGTTGCAAAGAACAATTTGTGACCATCTTAGTTTGAATTAAATTAATTTTTTTTAAAGAACACAAATAAAAGTTGAAAATTCTGTGGAATTTGTTTTCACAGAATAGAATGATTGTAAGAATGTTATAGTAGTTCTTGAGGGTTTTATTGTTGTCAAAAATACATCTCTTAATTAATTGAAGGGAAGAGCGGGAGATTTGTGTTTCTCATCTTTCATTGTTTCGTCAAAAGTTATATCCTTAAACTTGAACTTCAAATTATTCTTTTTATTTTTTCACTTTGTTGATATTTTTATTACTTGATTCATTTTTTCCCCCCAGATATTCTTTGATTATATAAATTATAGCAAAAGGTTTCCATTTTTCAGATTGACATGGGCAGTTCTAATGTGAGGGTAGGAAGTACTATTTTCGGGGCACGCACAAACAAAAAACAACAGTCCCAATTTGGTGACAGTGCCAAGGACAGCCAGGCAAATGAAAATTCTACATCAAAGACATCCCCGTCAGATTCCTCAGTTAAAGATACGACCCAAGAGATGAAGAATATTTCTATCCACTAATGTGACTGTGATTTAAATATTTTTTAAAAAATCAATACCCATTATCACCATTCTGCATGGTTGTGTACGGCTGTTGCATCTCAAAATCTCTGTGTGGAAACTCTCTATCTCTCTTCTCCTCAGTATAACATCTTCCATCCGAGTCCAATCATTGATGTCATTTATCCATCTCTGTGTTAGTCTTCCTTCTCCTCTCTTCCCATTTGCACTGCTTCCAAAATTTCATTTTTCAAGAAATTTTAAAATCTTTTTGTTTTAGGTGTTAAAGTGTTTATGGGTTTTGTTGGAGGTTTTTTCCTTTGTTTTGTTTTTTTTTTGGGGGGGGGTTGGAAGGAGAGAAAAAAATTAATTGCTGTCATTACTTTTTTTTTTTTTTTTTTATCATTTGTATGTTACTGTTGTTATTGTTACCAAATGCAATGTAGCACTCACCTTGTGTCCAGCATTGTTGACAATTTTAATAAAAAGACGGTGATCTAATCTGTATATCCTGAATGAGGAATGGCTCAATAAGCAAATTATTTTGAATAGAGTTTTGTCAATAACAATGTTTATCTTTTCCTGTCTAGTAACGTGTCAGTTGTGAAATTGTTATGCAAATTTTGATACTTAACGAACCCTAAATTATTTTTATCTGATTTTGGTTGTTTGCACTCTAGCAGGGATACAGCAAACACACAAATAACGAAACTAGTTTTATAGTTATAGCCAACAGAATTTTGGTTATATTATCACGATATAGCGAAATAAATTGTGCTGTCCCTGAAATTCCGTTTCATCCCTGCTACCTCCTCTTATTTATATTTTAAATGTGATTTGCATGTAAAATTTACCTTGTTTTAAAATCTTTAATTCACTAAATGTGATTTTCAAAGATATATACAATAGCCGCCAGATCCACTGAGGTCGCACTCAACCAAAGCTCAAATGAGGCAAATAGACGTCTGTTTTTTCCCTTTAATTATTTGTAAAAGCAACACGTCCAACACCCTACAACGAGCGTAGTGAAAGAGTAAAATATAACTTTCACTCAACAAATTCACCACGTATCTTTTTGATTATTTGAAATAAGAAAATAACGGGAAAAAAACCCCAACAAAAATGTTATTATTTGTTCTAACAGTAACAGCAAGCCTGCGCCTTTACGACATGAATGGAGATAACTAAGGAAATTATATTATTCTAGTTTCATGTTTTGCTTGTTTTTCGATGTACCTCACTGACTTTGTATTTAATGAGAGGTCTCATACAATGAGAACTGAGCGTCAGTCCCGTTGACAATCCAATTTCCACTGTATTACACAAAATTTGCATATTGCTAGAATAAAGATAACAATTTGTTTGCTCATTTGTTTTTTTTTAAAGGCATATTTTGTTGCAGGATATAATGACAAGTTTGAGGTGATTCATGTGGATGAAAATGAATGATGAGATATGCCAGATACATTTATGACATATTTTTTATGCACCAGCAATTAAATTGAAATCAGAAATTAAGTTCCCCCCTTGTCGTTTTTTTTTTTCATTAAGTAAAAAAATGTCTTCTTAGTTTTCTCAAATTTGTTTCTTAACTTACTAGTGTTGTACAGGGATAATACAGAATACTAAGGCTAAGACTAGGGTCAAGTCTATTACAGACTAGTATCAGTATCAGCCAGACAGGATCGTGGTTGTGGCGAGTCCGAGTCCAGCTTTTAGACATTTCATTGTTTTCTTGAACAAGAAACTTCAATTTATTCAGTGTTAGCAGGAGTACGAAGAGGGCCAATCTTTTTTTCCATGTCTTATATTTATCAATGGCCATGGAAACAATCTCTTAACTGAATTAATATTTAGACAGCCACACCATTCCAAGGAAACTTCCATCTTTCTTTCTTTCTTAGCCAGTTCCCTGTTACCATTACAGTGTAGGGTCCGCTCTTGTTTGTTTTTTTGATGGAGCCCCATTAATACCACAGATTAGTCTTGGGGCCAGCCCTATGTTCAGCCATGAAAGGCAAACAAGATACCCAGCATAAATGCAGGCACCGCGAACACCAAGCACGACTGAACACAGAGCCAGAATTCTTTGGATCAGAGTTTCAGACAAGCAGGTGATGAGCACACTGTGTCCACAACTCTTTACTGGCACCATGAGCAATACACTGATCAGTATTAATCAGAGATGGGCCCATAAAAAAATATCTGTAACCCTTGTGGGTACCCCTTCAGCTATTGATAAAAACTGGGAGGGCCCGCTCTATGAAGCAGATTTACTCTGGATCAAGATATTAGGGCAAGCAGGTGATCAGCCCACTGTGACTTTTTTGTGGTAGGAATCAATTTTGACCAGACAGCGGCCTTTCGGCCTACTCTTTTCTATTTCCAACTGCCAAGCATTCTTTATTGTGCAGAACTTGCACACGGGACTTCTGAATTTATTGTTCTTGATCTCACCTACCTACATAGGATCAGGGGGGTGGCAAATAGATTTAAACCGAGTTTATGAAGAAAAACGACTGTTGCCGCCATGATTAGAACCCGGTACCTTTCGGTTCAAAGGCCAGAACCATACTCCTGAGCCACTGGGACCCCCTAAAGTGTTTGTATGAATAAAACAACAATCTTTTAACAACGACAGATATTTGATGTATTTATTATGAGAAAAGCATCATGCTATAAACAGCAAATGACGGTTGAACATCGAAAAGGACACCCACCAGTAACATCAATTACAGATAACAATTATATGAGAACATTATTGTGTAAAGGGTCCAAATGAAACGAGGTGACGATTAAAAGCAAAAAGGTGACATTGAAATATTCTAATACAATATTCACTTCACAGTGGAATAGGGAGAGAGTAGCACAGTACAAGTATACTGAATTGTTTCAGTCTTTAAAGAGTAAGCTTTTAGTAAGAAACGATGAGATGACAATTTCGGAAATTTAGAAAGAAATTTATGACTAATCAATCCACTGAATTCCTGTTATTTCACAGTGCAATCTTAGAGACCAAAGCCCTCACCTGAGTGATACTGCACAGCAGTCTAGCAGTATTAACACTTTCTCTGATTTTCACGGTTTCAGTCGAAGTAAACTTTTCAAGGATTGATTAAATTCTGTAAGAAATAATCAGACTCAATAGTCGTGATTTGGTCACACACTCTTAAACAGCTGGCACTGACATCTATAATACATAAAAACATCCGTTTTTATTTTTTTAAGGGTGGAGTTTAGGACCCTATGGCTTGTAAAGCGTTACTTAAACAAAGAGTGTTTAGACAAAAGTTTACTGAGAGAAGTAAGAATCAAATTTCATAATAAACTCTTGAAGCAATCGTGTAGAATTACTTGTTATAAGAATAATAATACAGCTAAAGATGAAAGCTGATTCCAATCCACATCAATATCCCCAACTTAAAAAACTATGGTCTGTTGTAAACACATTGTTTCACATATAAATAGTATATAATTGGGAAAATGGAGTGGTTTGATGAAATGGCTTGAGGAGACATCGTACCTTTTTTATGAAACGTTGAGAAACCAATAACACAAGAAATTGTACTGTAATATCTTTCAATTATTCATACCAAAAAATATTCACATCATAATTGTATTATTCCACAATGACATTTTTAACACATATAATAATAATAATACCTAGACTTTGATCTGATGCTTAAACCAAAGTCATACTGTTTCATTTCTATAGTATTTGGAAACATCATAAACTCTTGGCCTGCCATTTAGGCTCATCATAATAAATATAAGCAGCAAAAATCGTTTTGTAATTTTTTAAATAATAATAATAAAAGCAGGAAATAATAAATCACAATGTAGTTATCACAACTAAATAATGAAATGAAAATATTGTCTTTGTACACTTTTACAAATGAAACGTCCACTGGAAAAAGGGGCCTTGTTGCATTTTTTTTATTAACACCAAAATCCAAAGGATATGAATGAATGAATACTTAAGTTTTAATACAGTTACAGTCTATTGTGCTAAGTTTTATGACCACAAAAGAGCATTGTTGCATTTAATTTTTTCAATTATTTGATAGTTTTTAAAGAGACACTCATTTAGACATTCCCCATTTTCAGTGGACTGTTTCATGTGCATGTCGCCCATCGACAAGATTTAGCCCAAAAGGGATCTTTCGAGTCATGAGTGCCATGGCCACATTGGGTTTTTTCCTTGGAAATTCATTTATTGTTTTTTTAAATATTTATTTTCACTTTTTATTTTATTCATTTATTTATTTATTTTTCTCTTATGTACCTATTTTCCTTTTTTTATCTCTACATTACTATTATTAGTATCACTGTTACAATTATTGTTACTACTATTACTATTATTATTACCATCATAATTCTGTTCCATTTCTTGAACTGTTGCAGTTTTGAAAATAATTTTTTATTTTTTTTTAATTAATAAAAAATTATCTATTGCACTCAGAGGCTTAAATTGAAAATAAATCCAAAAGCTTCTTTGCTCATATCTTACATTGTTCCCAGCCTGTAGTATTTTTATTTTCAAGAATTGTTTACTACCTCAAGACCTTTCATCTCTATACAAAATGGTAGGGAACTTGGCACTAAGAAATAATGAAAGCAAAAACAAACATTTTTTAGTCTGTGCACAATCAAAGGTTTATCCTAAATCTAATACAGTGCGTCATCATGATTAACGACATCAGAAATAACAAGAAAAATAGAAATCCCAGATTTTTCCCTTCATAATGCTAAACAATAAATTAATTACTGCAATAATGACACTCTACGATCAGAGACTCAGTAATAACAAGAACTCCATAACCATCCCTGTCCCCCACCTTCCATTTCTCGCGGACTGGCATCTCGCTACATGCACACACATTGACCGATTAATCAAGTCCCTAAATTATCATTGGTGAATTACAGGCAAGTAATAGGGAATCTGGGTTAATTCCCTTTGTTATCGGGAATAACAAAATATTTTCTTTGGAACGCCACCTCTCGTTACAACCGAGTTTCACTGAAATGACTAAAAAATACATATATACATCAACCATTTTTCAATGTGAGTTGGTATTTGTCACAAGGAAATGAGGATATGAGGATAAACACAATGCATACTGATTGTCTCACTTTGAATTACAAATATGTGATCAATACTACAAGTGTTATGATTCTAAATCAATACAGACACTTGAACTGAAACAAAACGCAAACATGACACCTGAACTCATAAAAATTCCATGTTTTTATTACACAAATTTTGGTTTTCTTTTCTTGTGTTGCTCAATAAAAGAAAAGGAACAAATTTATTATTCTTGGGGTCAGAAAATATCAACCTAAGTATGCCGTTGCCATCATGAAGCAGAAACGAAACAGCTGTCATGGATATCAATCCCAGAAAAATGTTTCCATCATAGGGCCTGTTGCCTGTGCCTTGGTGCCCATCAAACCACCATGTACAGGCAGTGTCTGTAGCAAAAGGGTTAACATGTCGTTTCTTTGTCTCACTGGGGCATTTCATTTATTAGGAAATAAATATTTACAAATGGCAGAACAAAAATGCAAAAATGTACAAAGTTGTATTGATACGTACCACCAGTTTTCAATCATAAACGAAGCACAAAACTACATTTTCTGCAATTATGATTTTACTAACGCTTAATAGAAAGTGTAGGTCAATTGAAAAGTATAAATGAAGCTATCCATACAATTACAACATTTCGTTCCAAATTGATGCCATAGCTTATTTACTTTCCTCTGAAACTTGAGCATATCATGGCAATGTGAACGCTGTGACCAGTCATACAAGAAGGAACAACCACAGATCTGTGACGCCTTTAAAAACCTGAGTCAACACTTTCCCCTCTACATTGAATATCTAAAAGACAGGTAGGGGACTAAACTTGATGGTGAGTCACAATTACCATACTACATACACAGGAAAACACGGATATTTGATTTGGTGCCATAAATACAATATGAAGAAATCAAGTTTACTAAGGAATTATGGTGTAGACACAATACTATATGATCACCGCCATAATCAGATCGCCATACTCATATTTTCATTGAAATCATCAAGAGAGGCAAAAAACTATTGTAGTAAAGTTATAAAACAGACAATGACCATTTCCAAAATTGTCTGAACTTTTCGGCAAACGGTAGAAATGGTAATAAACTGAAAATGCACAAAGAAACGACAATTGTCTGAACATTTACAGGTCTGATACAAAATAACGAACACAGAATGCTTGGCAATATACTCTATTTAACTACATCACTTTTTTTATTTTGAAATTGTTTTAATTTGTTGCTGTTTTCTGCTTATATGACTAGGGCAATATGTGTCTTTATAAAATTATGAGTGAGACAATCTGGCTATGATGGTGACGATATTTCACAATGAAATTACTCATTAAAAAAACATAGTGCCAGGTCCAAATCAATGACGAGATGTAAATAATTCACAGCATGGAAATGATAAAATGGTGGAATTGTAAGTTGATGAAATATTACTACATGATGCCAAATGAGGTGATCTGTGATATGGTAGCCACCACCTAAACACATGACTTATAAAAGTATGCGTCACCAAGCACAGCATGTTTTACTGGTCAGACAAGTTTTGTACGGTATAATGTTTTTACGCTGACCTTTTCAGAGGACCTCATATAAATGTCACGTTTAAATGCATGTTGACTCCAAAATGCTTTTAGGCAGTAGCTACTGTAATGATAATGAGCAGTTGAATGAATGAATGAATGAATGAATGAATGAATGAATGAATGAATGAAAGTGAAAGGTGTGTAGAATTTGTCATGTATCACAGAATCATCACCTCCTCACCGTTGTGGTGTCTCAATACTGGAAATGTCAATTTCAAGCTGAAAAACAAGGTCAAGGTAAATATACTCTGAATCAATAAGTTATATAACTACCCAAACACTATGGGAAAAGGTCTTGAGAAGAAAAGGTAATTTTAGTGGTAGAAGACCAGAAGGCATAAAGTAAATAAATGCAGTAATTGTAAAAGTAAAAGTTAAAAATCATTTCACAAATACCATTGATTTGTAATCTACAATGCATGTTATGTGTTTCCTCTACCTATGCCTTTCTTTCATTTTCACTACAAATTTTTCCTTTCAGTATGGCAAGTATATTTAATGCGGATCCACCTCTACCTCTCCAAGTGATTAGGGTAATTTTTTTTTTATCAACAAAAGCAAGTTACAATATCGGAAATGACTTCCATCCACAGCTTTCCAGGCGTTTCTCACGGGGTTGAGTTCTTATTGGCTTACACTTAAATATTGTAAGGATTCTATTTTCACTCATTCTACAGTGGATCATCGTCATGTTTAACAACAGCAGCAATTACAAGAAAGTTATAAATCCCCAATTTCCCCCCTTCCTAAAATTTCCTTTTACCATTACAGTGTAGGGCCAGCACTATGAGGCTGGTTTTCTCTGGACCAAGATATTAAGTCAAGCAGGTGATCAACCCACTGTGACCTTTGTGGTTGGTAGGGATTAATTTTGCCCAGCCTTGTGGCCTACTCCTATCGATTTTTAACTGCCAAGGGTTCTTTGATGTGCGCAACATGCACATGGGACCTCCAACTTTATCGTCCGTCTCCGATTGGACTAGGTTCTTGAACTTGATCCCACCTACCTGAATAGGATCAGGGGAGTGGCATATCGGCTTTCACCGAGTTTCAAGGAGAAAAATATCAGACGGTGTCGCTGCCGGGAATCGAACCAAGTACCTTTCGCTTCAGAGGCGAGAACCGTACCTCTGCGCCACTGGGATCCCCCCCACCCCCTTCCTAATTCTATATATATTATAAATTACTGGAATAATGATACTATATGATCAGAGCTTCTGTAATAGCAGCGTGAACTGCACGGTAGAAGTAGAATGCTGATTTGACCACACCTGCCATTAATACAGGCACCCCGACCACCGAACACGACTGAACACAGAGCCGGAATTCTTTGGATCAGAGTTTCAGACAAGTAGGTGATCAGCCCACTGTGTCAACAACTGAGCAACACACTGAGCAGTATTAATCAAAGCGGGCCAATAAACAAATTACGGTAGCCCTTGTGAGTACCCCCTCAGCTATTGATAAAAACTAGGAGGTCCTACAACTCTGGGCAACCCGAAACGTTCTGTATCCCTGTATTATTGTCTTTATTGGAAGTTTTTTTTACATTTTTCTCTCTGTTCTTCGACTTTGAGTTTGAACTTCCGGCAGCCATCATTAGCCTGGGCAACCAATGAGAATTCAAACTACAAATACCCAATTACCCAGCGGTGTCGATCACTCCCACCTTGTCACACTCACACGTATCGTTTGATATTAGTCACTTGCTATCCTTAATTCCCTTTGTCATTGTCATACTAAGTAATCCTTACACACAATAATGAGACATAATTTTTAAAAAGAACAAAGAGAAAAAACAAACAACATGAAGACAGTATTTATATCTTCAATAGTGAAAAGGATACAATTCTCAGTCCTCTCTCTGCGGGGTCAATGATCATTACTCCTCTCGACATGTAAAATGCCTGGTTCTGGTCCTCAAGATAGCGCCGTACCTTTTTAATTGACTTTAGAAAATGATAACAGAGAATGACAATCATTACTAACATGTCAAAATCAAAACTTGTGGCACACTGGTGTAATGCCATTTATGATGATGATGATGATGAACTCTGTAGTTTGGTCATTGGTTTAATTTCTATATGAGAGTCAAAGACTGAGCAGTATTTAGAAAACTTGCTAAGCTGTCTTCCTAAAGCTAATAATAATAAAAGTTCTCAAATTGTTAGTTATACGCTGTTGTCTCAGAAACAGACACTTTCTCACTCTCTGGATAGGATGCTGGACTATAGCAGTATGCTTTCCAAACACTCAGGTGAGAATTTGTACCCATTTTTACACCCGGTTGAGGCAATCGGAATAAAGATTCTTGACCAAGGAAAGAACAAAGTACCCGAAGTGGGACTTGAAGGCACAACCCTCACCATGAAGTCATTGCACCAGCTGATGTAAAGTATAAATCATCATATACCAATATCCAGCAAACAAGTCTTAAAGTACAAAGTTGTTAGTTTTACACCCTTGGCAACTCATTAAAGGTCACATCAAAGGCTGGACTTCTGGTTTACAGTCCATCTCCGATAGGACTTGATTCCACAAATAATCCACAAGAGCCAGAACCATAAAAACTCAGCAGTGCTGAACAAAGGAGCTGGAAAAACTTTGGATCAGGTAGATAAGGCAAGCAGGTGATCAGCCCACTGTCACTGGAATTCAAACCCAGGATATTCTGCCCACAAAGGCGTCACTGCTATGCTGCCCCCACAAAAAAAGTTTTTCCAAAGACATAAAAACATACCTTTTCATAATATGTATCCACACACATTAACGCAAGATAAGCGGTGAGACAAGCAAAACAGCTTTCACAATATGTTCTTGATCCTAAACTTTCTGCCTCTGCAAACATTTCATTCAAAGTGTTGATTGTTCGTTCATATGTGGCTCGATCAACCTGAAAAAAAATGTGCTTGATAAAATGAGATAGATAGATCTCGAAAAAAATATCTCTCTGATTTTCATTCTCATTCTTTTTCATATGATCTCTATAATTTCAAAAGATATTTACATACAGTAATACTGCACACCAGTCGGAAGATAGCCGAGGTGCTATTAGATTGTAAATTAACTCAACTCACAATGTGACAATGCCAAAAGTTGAAAAGGGTTGTAATTTACTTATCGCCCAAAGCAGCAAAATTTCCTAATTTTTATCAATAGCTGAGGGGTAGCCACAAGAGCAACAGTTGGTTTCTTGTCCTGTATTTGATTGATACAGCTCAGTGTGTATTGTTCATGGTACTACCAATAAAGAGTTATCGGCAAAGTGGGTTTATCACATGCCTGTCTGAAATTCTTTGGTCCATAGCATTTCTGGTTCTGTGTTCAGCCATGCCTCATGGCCGGGGTGCCTGCATTCATATAGGCATGCATAGTGTTTCCCTGTCATGGCTGAACATGGAGCTGGCCCCAACACTGCTTTGTTTAATAGGGTTTGATTCACACAAAAAAAAAATCTTTAAAAAAGAGATTACCCGTCCTTCCAATTCAGGTGGAAATCGAGTCTGAAATTTGACAGCAGTTCCCTCCGTATAATCTCTTTGTATAAAGACCTTGGTGTGTGGAGATCTCTGAGTATCCATTTTTCCTGTCCTCAGTTTACCTTTAAAAAATGATGAAAGAAAGCAAGCTATCAGTGATACAGTCGACAACACTTAAGTTGATCAACACATCAGAAGTTCAACGCAACCGTTGGACTTCACAAAGATCATTGTCCATTGACAATTTGTACTTGGTCATGCATGCATTTTGATCCCAAAATCTGAATGATTTGGGTTTAACTCTTTCATTATTGGTATCATTCTCTGACCCCCAATGTTATCAGTGGCTGGAATAGCGGCCTTGAGCCAGTACCTTGAAATAAAGCATTTTTCATTAATTGTTTCCCTTGCTACTAGCTTCCACAGTGAGTTCCCTTTGTTTATAGCTGCCAGTACGGCCGAACTGAGAAATTTTTACAAAGTTTTATTGAAGTTTTAGCGATAGTTTAGTAATTTTGTGGAGTCTAATAGCAGCATGAGTTGGATTCCTATTGCGGCTGATGATAGTGGCCGTTCTGTTTATTCTTCAAGGTTTTTATTAGAGAAACATGGATTACTTATGGGGAACGCAATGGCGCAGAGGTACAGTTCTTGCCTCTGAAGCGAAAGGTACATGGTTCAATTCCCAGCAGCGTCGGATATTTTTCTCCGTGAAACTCAGTGAAAACATATGCCACTCCCCTGATCCTATTCAGGTAGGTGGGATCAAGAACCTAGTCCTATCGGAGACGGAAGATAAACTTGAACTTTCTGTGTGAACACTGCGCACATTAAAGAAATTTTCCAACACATAAAAGCACACAAAAGGTATATGAAAGCATATATTTGTAAATCACTTCATAAGAAGGCTCTTTCATTTCTCTTTCAGAAAATGTATACTTTTATTGTATTTCCTCCACTCATACTCATAAGTTAAGAATGGGCATGATTTGTTCCTACTCATGAATCCAAATCGTGGCATGGTTTTGGGGGGCTGATAATGAAAGGGTGAAGTTTTCTCAGGGGCAGGATATCGAAAGAGTTTAATCCTTACAAATGGCAAATCTGTCACAGTACAAGAAGAAGTAAGATGATTAGGCCAAATGACAAAATAGGTGATCCAAACGTGTTTCCTATTTTCACATTACCATTTAGTGTGGCCTTGGAATCACAACGAAACAAAAATAATTCATATATATCTGTTATATTTATTGAAGGACCAGGGTATAAATTTAGTATACTGATATTCATGCGTTGCGACACTTGTGTTGAATAAAATAAATGCATCCGAATTTAAGCCAAAGCTGTGCTTATTGAATTCCAAAGAAAAAAATCAACTCAAGCGACTTCAACGTGTATATCGACTGTCAACATTTGTTTCATTCTCAAATAAAACTCTACTCTAAGGGGAATGGGGAATTCAAGACTAGCTTAAAAGAAGAGTTTAAAAGCCAGAGAATCAGAAAAGTGTTAGTCAGTAATGAAACTGAAATGATTACACATACTGAAAATCATGGAAAATGTAAAGTCCTTTTGGCAATGCTTTTTCCAACCAACTTTACCCTTGGTTTGGTGGGTATAGAGAGAGACTTTCGGAAACAAATGGTGAAAAAAACCCAGGACATCAATTGATTGGTTACAAAGAAAGAAAGTTGAAAATATATATTTGTCTATATTAACATGATCTATTAACATTCAAAGTAGAATAGAATTATTTTAGATGTAGGTTACTATTTTACTTGGTTTCAACTCAGGGATACGGAGCAACTTTTACGACATTCCTATTTTTGTTTTTGATGGCAGTGTAGTCTCCAGGATTACGAAATCACCTTCATATGTCCGCTTATAAGATCATACAAAAATAACGATTGACAATTTCAATTTCAAAGTCTAAAGCTAGAGCCTACAACAATATAAACAAGAGTTCAGCCAGAGACAGGACAGGACAGAATCTAATCTATTTTATTACTCATGATTTGTCTTGACTTCAATGAGAATAAATAATTAAGTATGTCTTTCGCATTGTACACAATCATCGCTAGTTATCCTATAGAGAACTACACATAATTATCGTGAATGAATCATGATGTATTATAATTCAGCTTCAAGAAAGGAAGTGAATGTCTAGGCTAGTCTAAGTCTAAGCTCTCTAATACCTATAAATAAAGAGAAGAGACAGAGAACTAAGACTTTTCTACATAATTCAAGTAAGACTAACTCTAACCTCAAAGACAGGATCTGGCTGCTTTCTATGGGTTTAAGCCCTCTGTTCGTTTAAATCAAAATATAAAGCAATGATCCAAAGGTTCAGGGAAAAAATCAGATAAGGCCAGGGACTATGGATGACTATTATCCACCATCTTGAATAAAGAAACAAAAAATGAAATGTTTCTATCTATCCTTTGAGTTACAGAAATAGGCTCTTCATTGTGCAAATGAACTTTACCCACATGAACCCCGTTGATTATAATAATATTGTGTAATGACCTTGATTGTGTACCTATATTCTACCTCAGACATCAATCGTATCGTATGTACATCTGCTATGTATTTGGGGTGCCTGAGGGGGTGAGAGAAAGGTTGAGTGTCTGGATGTCTAAACAACATTCTCCAACATAATATTTTGAGAACGAAAAAAAAGACATCAACGTTCCTCAAAAGAAATTGAATGTATCAGTTTTAAAATCAAAAGCCCATTTTTTAAATGCAATCATGTATAGGTATCTCTCATTTGCTTTTTTTAAATGCAATCATGTATAGGTATCTCTCATTTGCTTGTTTGACCGAACCCTACTGCAAATCAGTGTCGGGGCCAGCCTAGGTACTCCCCCAGTTATTGATAAAAACTGAGAGGATTTGCCATCTGGGCGCTTTATCTTTAATGTCATTCTTTATTCTTTTTAAAAACTACGCGCATTTTAACATCTTTATTCACTCTTTGTAAATCTATTGAGGACAAAATGAGAGCTTATTTCTTTAAACATAAAAAATGATATTATGGAAGCGAACAAAATTTGTTTGATTCAAATTTAGTATGGAATCTTTTTCCCACTAACGGAAGTTAGTGTGTAAACCTTGACTTTCAGCTCGTCCCCTCTCTACTTTCTCTTTTGGAAAGACCTCAGACAGAATGGCTGCAATCGGAAAAGTGCTTGGAAAGTTTTCCTGTAAGTGAATGTATAGACTATATATATTTCAGTGCTTATAATTTTATGTCAACAGTTTGCGTTAGCCGTCACGGATATATCTAATCCCAGGGAACTAAAACTACACAGTTCTCTCATGACGTCTTCCTATTCCTAGACTAGGGTCTTGAGATAGCCGTCGTCACTCTCTCTAGAGTCAAGATGGTGTCTAATAATAAATTATAAATTAACCTAGAACTGCGTTACAAGCAAATACGTACACATCCTGCCAGGTGTAGTTCGTTGACCCGGTCAAATCACATTCAGTGCAGCTCACTGGGAACATCGGGTGTGAAGAAGGTAGAACAAAATCGTCAATTTCCAGACGTAACAAAGCTATGACAGCTATCCTGGAGAATACAGTAGTGCACGCTTGTAACGAACACGCTTGAAGCGAATTGACGGAAATAAAGAACGCATGTCCGTGCCCCGT
>JARBEQ010045559.1:0-13193 GCA_030265355.1 Tritonia tetraquetra | reverse complement strand
GGTATATTCCAGTAATAGTTTATGGGGTATATTCCAGTAATAGTTTATGGGGTATATTCCAGTAATAGTTTATGGGGTATATTCCAGTACTAGTTTATGGGGTATATTCCATTCAAAGCTGTAAAAGAAGACTCAAAAGTGCTGATATTAGATACATAAGAACATTTCTTACCTTCTATTTAATGTCTGCCAAATTTGTTTCAGTATTGTAGCAGCTCATATTTATTTCATTCATTTATATACGATTATTGGTTCTCATTATTATTTGTAATTAAGTAGATGCTACTATTTATAGAATATTGATGTGATGAAAATAATGGATAAACTAGTAAATAATGTGTAACAGTGCCAGAAAAATAAGCCTAAGAGAAAATAAGAAATTTGACATAAAATAACTTAACCAAATAATGTGTTGATTGTTCTGGGATGTAAAATGGTTCCCCAAAAATTTCTACGTTCTATGAAAGTGCATTAAGGACTTATAGAATTGTTAATTTTGATCAATAATTTTCTCTAATTTGTCTCTTCTTTCCCTGTCATTCCCATTGAAGTTGGTGAAAGCCAATGGTTTCCCTATGATCTGTATGTACGATGACAATGACCTTACCATTCCCGAGGAGCTGCAGACTGAAGTACAACAGATGATGCACCGAGCCAGAGTCAAATCCAGCAGTTCTGAAACAGATGATGCGGAATCAGAGCTAGACATGACAGTTATAAGACACAAGTCTTTGAGGCGTTTACGGCATGGAAGTGAAAGAAGTTATGGTAAGAAACCCAAATCTTGATCAGTTCTTTTAAGTCATGTCCGAAATGATTTTGAATACTTTGATAATGTTGTCAGTGACAGGCTGAGGTCATTGTTTATAATGACCTATGTATGATGTTAACGTTTTGTTGGTTTGTCTCTTGGTGTTTTGTTTCAGGTTTTTAGATTCATCATTTTAAGTGACTTCATGATACACCCTTATTGATATCTATCTTCCTCCATATCTTCCATATATCAAGAAAGTTTGCTATATCAACCAGTGCTATAGAATAATGGAGTTGTACTGTAGGATATAAAGCTTAATTGACCAGATCAAGGGATTTCAACATGCGTAATGTGATGCTGCTGTACTGTCGTCATGTGTGGCTATCACCATTGATTGCTGTTAGGTGTGACTACATTATCCAAGCCTTGGACTATCAAAATCTCAATAGATTGTTCCTGTGATCATGTGAAGCACTGGACCACCAAATGGGGCATATCTTGTGACATGTATAGTAGCTCCTTAATATGATTCATATCAGTCGGACAAGAAAAAGGTTTATGTCAAACTCAAACCTAAGAACTAACCTGATAAGATGTGCCATTGGTGAGAAAATCTGCTCGATAGGGCCCTAAAACCCACAGAAAAACCCACAGAAAAACCCACAGAAAAATCCACAGAAAAAACAACAAAAACCTGATCAATGCACAAAGAAATCTGTGGCTCATTAGGCCATTCAAGGTTGGATCACAGTTGTCTGATTACTACCTACAGGCTTTATGCTCATGATTTAGAGTTTTTGAAGCACTATGCTCAGCCATGCTAGACACGGACCTTTGTGCAACTTTGCCGGATTGTTTGTAACTTGGGATATGGATAACAAAACCATTAGGTGGGACTTTGATTTAGAATGTGTAGTTGCTCTTTTTAAAAGGGTTTTATGTTATGTTGTGTTGTTGATGTTCTTTGTAATTAATAAAGACAAGGACTTTGAAAGAAAAGGATGCACATATCAGGAAAGACTTGCAAGAGCTGCTTGTGGAACAGAACATTCTGGAAAAGGAAAATTCAGGCAACTAATCCCACCTTGTGGAGGTGAGGTGGCAGAGTGATCTAGAGTGCAGACTTCTTTTCCTTGGGCAAGAAACTCTACTCCATTTGCATCACTCGACCCAGGTGTAGAGATGGGTACCAATATCAAACAAGTCTTGGGAAAGTATTATGGGGTGGACCAGCGTCCTATCAAGCTTCACTCTACCGAAACTGGGTTAAGCTATGAGCCTAAAAGGCATACATAAGCACTGACCCCCACTTTGGAGGGAAAAATGAGGAAAAGATGTATAGAGGGGGACTCTTTGTTTGTATTGTTTTCATTGATTAATCCTTTTGAAAGTCAATCAGCCTTGCTGATTTATGAATGTTTATGTTTAAAAGCATTCATTCTACAAGAATTAATGTATCAGTTAACACACTGTATCTCAATCACTGGCTATTTACCCCAAACCAAGGTTTAATGAATAATACTTTAGCTGTTCTGGGATATATTTCAAATAAAGACAGCATTGAAAGCAGTAATTTGTAATTGTTTTGAATGATGGTTCCTTATGAGTAATGTGACTGCCTCCACTAATTCAGACTCCAGCAGACACAGCAGTGTACAAGGAGAGTCAGACTCTGAGCCAGACGGCTTCATTTCAAGTATGACCAGCAAACTGGGCAGCATCTTCTCTAGTGACAGCAGTGATGCTGATGTCAGTGAGACTGACGATAACGATGATCATATTGATTTGTCTCTGGACAAACCCGTTTTCCTCACCTCACGCGGTCCAGTCCACATGTCTGCTGGTTCGAATCTATATCTAAATATTTAAATGTTTTTCCTGTTGTGTCTCATTTTGAGTTGTTTGTTCCTTTTCATTTGATGGAGTCTTTTTGATGGTTGATATTCTTCTTCTCTTAGTTGTAAAGAAAAGATTTGGTTGTGTCCGTATACCACCTATCATACATTGGTGTTGTAATTTGGCATTGTATATTTTTGCCCTCTTTTTTTGTGTTAGTGTATTTACGGTGTTTTATTATTTCAGGTTCTGGCCAAGTTTTGAGGAATTCTCTTGCCTTGCCAGATAATTCTTTGAAACAGAAAATAAAAAGTTGCTTATGTTGTTACTGTAGGTCAACAACCTTGGTTGATTTTTATAGCAATTGGCATGATTTTATCCAGCCTCCCTACCTATTTGTTTCTAACATTCCTCTTTTTTTTAAAAAGATTTATATTTCCAATGCTTCTCCTTTCAGCCTGGAAGTGGTCCCTGTTTATTTACCTATTGCCAATTCTGTAACAACTAAAAGAAATGCAGCAGGTTTTCCTATTTACAGCATGAACTATTACATTTGTATGCAATGTAAAGAAATTGTTTTGCATTTTCCGTTATAGTTTATCCCCAGTTTTTATTATTTTATTTATTTACTTTTTGCATCCATGTAATCGAATTACAATACATCTTGCATTAACTTTATTTTGTTTTACTTTTTGATCGAGTGGGGTATCACCTGTCTGACCATAACAGAAACCTGACAGGCCAACACTAGATGATCCTTTTCTACCTGCTTCTCAGTTTCATTAAACGATGTAACTTTTGATAAAATGAAGTTAAAGAACAGCTATTGCATTCATAAAAAAACTATATGTATGGAAAGAAAGGTAGAAAAAGATTTATTATAGTGAAACCTGGATTGGTTTAATTTATAATTGGATGAGTTTTACAACATTCTATCTTTATAGCTCTTTTAACTTATTATTTTTATTGTGATTTTTTTTTCTTCTTCGATTTGGCGATGTTGATGTTCTCAGTGTTAAAATGACTTCTAGAACTGAAGACCTGATGTGATGTTTATTACAGCTGCAACTTGTTGGAGACGTACGCGTCTGTGGACAAAGAGACATTGCGTGCCTTGCAGAAGAAGGGGTTTTGCTCAATTTAGCAGAAGAACTTTCCGCTTTAAGCAAAAACTTCGTTTTACAAAGCGAATTATTGTACGCGATGTTGAACCAGTAACTAGTGATGTAGTTGGTAAGAAGTCAAAGCTTTTTAAAAAAAGATTCATTCTCTCTGCTCCAGACAGCTTCATATTCTTTTGTCTTTTGTAAAGATACAGCATTTTGACTGCATAAAGACCATACTCTGGCTTATTGGGTAGAATGAGATCCATGTATTAATCATGGTCTCATGGTAGTTTCAATTTGATACTCTATACATTACACAGTTAATACTTAATTTGCACTTAGATTTGATACTAGTTAGTAATTTTAACATATATATCGCCACTTTCTAAAATTATATTATATTTTTCATCATACATCTTTGGGGTATTAGTGGTGCTGAGGATGGAGCTATTAGTAAGCTGTTCCATAAATATCATTGATATGATATAAAACAGATATAATGTTTGAATCCTTCATAAATTCCTCACATCAATTAAGGATATAGAATGTTGGTCGTATTTTTTATGATATTCCCTCTGAAATGTTGTTTGAGATGCACAATCCCCTCACCTCCAAAACCAGAGCAGCTAAAAACTAAACTATTTTTAAACTATTATTTTTCCTTTTCATTTTAATTGAATATTAGATTGTACATTTAGAATGCATGGAGTATACATTCCTTGTATCAAAAGGTCAGAGCATTGCGATAGGTTAACACAAGATAATTGAAGTTTGTCAAATTTCTTGGAAGTAAACGGTACACCAATTTTTATCGTTCAATTTTTTTCCTTCTAAGTTGACATCAGAATGAACAATACACAGGCCAGTATCATACTGAGGCAGACACCAGTACAGTTAAAGCTCGTTATACCGCCATTTTCGCTTTACCGCCAATAATATATTGGTCTATATAAAAACTATTAAAATCTCGTTATACCGCCATCCGCAGGCAAAGAACCAATAGTAATATAGTACAAATTATGCTCGTTATACCGCCAGTCAGGAATGACAATGCATAAATCATGATTCCCTTCGCTACCCTTTGCTATCCTACTTGAACGCACGTCAGTTTATTAGTTTATCACACTGTTGCTATGCCAACACTAACAACACACTGCCTCGCCTCGCCTCGCCGCCGTCGGCCTTCAACGCACTGTGAATGAGAGGCTGTGGTAGGCCTACGTGGCTTCCTATTAATGTATGTATTCTCTTGCCAGGTACCATTTCATTATACCGCCAATTTTCAACTGTCACCAAAGTTGGCGTCATAACGAGCTTTAATTGTAGTTAGTTTCAGTCAGTTGAAAATGACCTGACAAAATTGGTTGTGTCATACAGAAAAAAAATGGTTACCGGGACTCATGTGTTCGGCACGATTGATTAGCAGAAAGTTTCAAGATTGTACTTTTAAGGCAATGATGTATCATTGTTAGTTTTTGCTGTCTGGTTTGATGATCATCAACTCATTTCCTTTACATTACCTGTTATTTCACTGTCTTTGCATTAACGGTTCTTTTCTTCTCTAAACAAAAACTTGGTATTGCATCTGTTCAAATCTTTGTGATGGTGTTTATCATTGCTTATCTAACTAGTTTCAAAGGGTTGTTCTTGTTCTTTTTCTCTCTCTTTTTTCCGTTTTTTTTTGTATGCGGTAGTCCAAGCTATCAAAGCTGTTTGAGCTGTTTCCACATAAATGGTTTCTCATAATGTTGCTGTCTAATATTTCTTGCTATACTGCCTTTTCACGAAGAAGGGTGAATAAGACTAGCCATGGATTAGTATCATTCGCCCCTCTTTATGAAAACGGCAGTATATGTGGACTTAGTATTATATGCAGTCGGGAATATTTTCTTGCATAGTTTTACTAACTCTTCCTCTCTGAAGTTATACATTTTTGTACCTTTAACCACAGTCTCTCATATGTTTGGGTTCCATTTCCATATTAAAATGTTTGGCAGTGCATGGAGTTGCTGACAAACATGGTTGTCTTTTACTTGTAAAAAAAAAAAAATCTTCTAATTTCATATTTGTTTATTACATTTGATTATTCCTAATCCTTTTAGGGGTTCTTAGCTTGTAGGGTAAAGTTAACTTTTCACAATCCAAATTTTCTCCAAGTATTCTCCATTAACTGTCAGGGTTTCTATTTTAAGAATAGTTTAAAGTGTCATGTCATTTGATTGTTATCATTGTCATTGTGTAGACTTCCAAATGGGACAAAGCACAGGGGCAACAAAATCCTTTCCTCAGCTAACAGACAAAAATCACAGAGCACTGAGGAAAGGCTTTTGTTGGCCGAAACATTCTATGTCCCTGTGCTGTGTCCCATTTGGAAGTTTACACATTTCCTTACCTGTTTTATTAATTGATTGTTAACTTCCAGCAGCCCCTATTTCATTGTGCTATAGTAGAACTCTTTTGTGGCCCATTGGTAAAGCACAACTCGGGAGCCAGATCTAAGAGTATAAAAGGCATTTTTCCCGGCTGTGTGGGTATTAGGCCTATCGGAGATAGACGATAAACAAAAGACACTTCCTTTAAATTAATCTTTGAGAGAGGAGGTGAGATGCAAACACAGACAGATATATCCAAAAAATACTAATTGAGAAATCAACATTTTCTCCAATTAAAACTCTTTTTATTCCAATAAAAATGTGACCTTTACGCATCAGTTGCAATGATTTCATTACAAGAACAATTTTGGCTCGATATCTAAGATGGTGGTAATAACTAAAAATGTTCAAGTTGGTGCTTATCGGTTTTTGCATCTCACCCCATGTGTCCAAACGTTTGTAAAACTGAGAAACAAGTAACGATGTTTTCCCTCCTTTTTTACAGTGGGCGGTAGGTGGGACTGTGTTTTTATGTTTTTTTTTGTTATGTAATTATCAAAAGCTATGAACCCATTTCCTACCTTCCTATTTGGCTTTGAGATCATTTTTTCAATGTGTAAAATATGACCCCTGAAGACCTAAATTGGAATATCTCCTTGAGATGGGCACATGATGATTGGCAGGACACTTGTTGATCCCTTCCGCTTTTTCAATATCATCGCTGTCATCATCATCATTTATATTCTGCACAGTTGAAACGATATTAAACACAGAAAGGTCTCTTTTAGTCGTATAGTTGTCCATAGAGTCAGAAGTCCATGGTTTGAATCCTGCCCAGGTCAACGACTTTTAAGAGTTGTTTTCTTTCTACACCCACATGTGTTCAATTTCTATCAGAGATGGACTATAGGCTCTGAAATGATTCCAAAGTTTTTCTATCAATGTTTGACACGGTTCTCTCGGGGCCTCACAAAACTGGACAAAGTGCTGAATGACAACATATGGAGAAAATGGTAGTTAAGATGACACAGGCACATATTGAGGAGAGATAAAAATTATGTAGGGAGAAGAGTTAGAGAGATGTCAGTTGGAATTAAGAAGAAGGGTAGACCAAGAAGAAGGCTACAGGACTGTATAAATGAAGACATGAAACCAGTAGGATTAGAGGAGGCTATGGCTGAGGATAGAAGGTAATGGAGAACAGGAACATGTACCGGCGACCCCACACAATTGTATGGGCCAACCTTTTGAAGAAGTTAGACACAGGACTGACAGCAACATCACATGCCTATTGTGAGCATTTAACATGGAAAAAGGTTTCCCTATCTGCTTTGTTGTTAGGGGACAGGATTCGAAGCTGAGATACGACTCCCTCCATTTGTTGTTGGTTATAGCCAGAATATGAAAGGATTTATCACTTTAAAAAGCACATCAATCTTCTCATTGATGGTTTTTAAAAATCTCAGATCATAATCACTTAATGACAGATGAGTTATCAATCTTTATTTCATTTTATTTTTGTGTGGGTTATAATTTTTACAGGATATCCAAATATTTGGGTCATTCTGGGAAAATAGATCCAAAGTTGCAAGAGGTGGAATGGAGATAAGGGTTTCTAAAGAGAAAATGGGTGAAAATCATGACAGTTGAGATATTGATATCATAATGATCCTCAATGTCTTCAGAGCTTTTCCTGTAAGTGGCTTTAAATCAGGTATTACAAGAACAAACTTGTATTTTTTTGTCTTTTTATGGAAATTCAAGGAAAAAACTTTAAACCCAATTTTCTCACCTTCTGTCTTTCTGGGGTTGTCAGTTTTAAAATTGCAATAGTTTGGGCTAGAATTAAGATATCAAGATAATTTTTTAATCAAATTAATCAGCTTTTAAAAGGCCTTCATAAAATGTAAGTAAATGAATATGTCGAAACTTTGACTTTGGGTCTATTTTTCCAATATTATTTTGTTATTATTATATTTAAAAGAAATTGTGTATTTTGTCATTGATATCATGTAATGTTCTAACCAACATATTATGATGGCTCTTGGGTTGATTTATTTCATTGCATCATGTAATGCTGCTTTCTCAAGAGAAATGGACGTGTCTGACATCTCCTATTTGGCTGATTTCATTTCTCATGACTTACCAAAAAACATCTGTATTAAAAAATTAAAACCATTGTGCTAAGGGCAGATACTGTACCACAACTATGACCTTGACCATTTTATTTGCTCTGCCCTGGAGCTTCATGTTACTGCCTTTGATTCTTTCTTTCTTATCCAATTCCCTTTTACCATTACAGTGTAGGGCCAGCACAATGAGTCTGGATTTCTCTGGATCAAGATATTAAGCCAAGCAGGTGATCAACCCACTGCCTTTGATATGATGACCATTATGTGTTGAAAGGGACGTAAAACTAAGTTCCCTAAGTGCACTATTCAAAGTTGAGCTTGGGACTAGCCGTCAACACAGCTTTGTGCTGTGAATGAAGTATGATCAAATGAACTAACTTTGAGTTGTTTTAGGTACTTGGAGATGAGCTATGTGACAATATTGATACTTAACTCAAATCTACCCGCGGTTGTGTTCATTTTGTGGGGTTTTTGAGTGGCTCAAATTATTGTTTTTGTCATTGTTGCTATAGACGTTTGTTTGCTTCTTTATTGTTTGCTTGTATATTCTCACACTTGCTTGGGTAGATAGACAAAATGATTGTTCCCCTCACTGTGGTGACACTATACAGTTTAGTTTTAGTTGCTTGTTTGGTTATCTTTATAAGTTATTATCATGCAACAAATATTTTTCTTGTTACATAGTGTTAATTCCTATAACATCTTTTTCTGTTTATTATAAGGAGTTGCTAATTCTAATATGATATATAACTTGAAATGAGTTGGGGCTGTTTGAAATTTAATAGAACCATTTGATAAAGCAGGCATTAATAATTCCTCACGAGCATTTTAAGTTAGCTCAAAGTTAAGTAAGATCGAGATAGTTTTTCTTTGTCAATTTGAACAATAACGCTATGGAGTTTATGTTATCTTCTTGATATATTTAAGATAACTGTTCTTTCAAAGTTCATTTTTTAAGATTTGGCTCGTAAGGCGGTTGTGTTAAATGATTAAATCTTACAAGTTAGATTTCCATTTCCATTTCCATACAATAAGTGTCAAAATTAGGTGTTTTGCTTTTTTTTAAAATGGAAGTAGGTTTCTTTCAATGTATAGTAAAGCCAGATTTGCACCACTATGACTTCTTTTTTCATTTATGAATTGATTTAAATCCTGAATGTTCTAAAACTACACTAGAACTGTAAATTGATAAAACAATAACTCATTGCCGTTTCTGAGCTTGAAAAATTTAGTAATGTCGGACACATTTATCTGTGACAACTTCTATGAGATAAGGGAATGCATGGTGTTGTCGTAAGCAATGACGTTTCACTATTTGATGTGGAATTTCAGGGTCAATCCCTCCTGGATACGATGAAGTGGACAGTGGACCAAGAGTGGAAGAAGAAGATTTGGAGAATAGATGTCTGTATGTGATAGTGGAGTCACTGGACCCTCTCCAGCTCAATGTCACACCCCAGGCCATGGTGGTTCTAAAGGATACTATAGCGGTCAGTCCAGGCTCTCAGTATAGGTTGTCTTACATGTCGTTAGCATGGATACACAGTTCTTTCTTTCTTTCTAATCTAATCCATTCTTAATTTCAAGTGGTCCCGTCCTTTGTGATTACGAACTTCACTTTTCTAGCACATTTTTTTTTTTTTAAGTTCTAAAGCGATTAGTTTTACACCCTAGATCATATGCAGAGACGGTCAACACACATTAATAGTCCATCCAGCATGTGTATTTAAGTAGTATCTTGTCTTCTAAGATTTAAAATATATGATTTTGGTGTGCCTTTTTTAAAAGCTTTTGAAATTATCTTTCACACAATGTATTTCTTTATTAGTTTGTAATTCAACAAAGCTGTCCATACTAATTTAGTTGCTTTTTCTTTCTCCTACAGTGTTTTGTGCAATCTTACTATGCAAAGCCAGCTCCTTGGTGGGAATATAGTGGAGATTGATTAAATATGTCTTTAAGAGTCTTTTAGGCTCACAGCAACCCAGTTTCGGTAGCGTGAAGCGGACAAGTGACAATTCGTCACTTTCTGGATAGGACGGTGGTCTATCGCAGAATACTTTCCCAAGACTCGTTTCAGGATTAGTACCCATTTCTACACCTGGGTCGAGTGAGGCAAACAGTAAAAAACTGAAGCCAGACTCGAAACCATGACCCTTGCCGTCAAAGTCCGCCCATAGTCTAGACGACTCGGCCACCTCGCCTCCAAAATGAACCAAAATTAATTCTGAATCTTGTTTCATACACATTTATTTAAATTTTTTTTTAATTCTCCTGAAACGTTAAGAAATTTGATGATGGGAATTTATCTGCGATTTTCATAAAAGAGATTCTTATTGCTTCTACTTATTGTCTTTTTCCTGCATCAAGGCCCTGACAAACACAAGCACAACTGACCTCCAATCCATTCGAACTCGACCAGCCTTGGTAGTGGACAACAAGGTAGGATGGTAAAATTAACTAACTGACTAATGGAATTAGTCTTAATATCAAAGCAATTACCAACATAAAGTCTTTAGATGAGCTGAATAGGCAAGTACCTTCACTACACACAACAATTGGATTCTCTGACTTATGTCAGAAGCAGTCATATTTACTATTATGTAAGATGTCAGATTTGCTATCATGTAAGATGTCAAGATGATTTTAATGTCTTACAGTTTGACCCATTTTCTTTCAAAAACATATAGTTGGAGCTGCATGCCTATGTGACGATGGACTCGAGTGTAAAGGTAACGTTCAGATTGTGTTAGTAGTCAGAGGGCATTCCAATAGAGTCTTTTTTTATTTCTCATTCTTCATACTCCAACCTGCCAACTCATTGCTTCCTACATGATACAAGTTTGTGCTTAAGAAGACAGGGCTGGTTAATTGCATGAAGCAGAGACATGACAATTTTGTTCTTAAGAAGAGCCTCCTTAAGGCTCATCGGGCTGGTTAATTGCATGAAGCAGAGACATGACAATTTTGTTCTTAAGAAGAGCCTCCTTAAGGTTCATCGGGCTGGTTAATTGCATGAAGCAGAGACATGACAATTTTGTTCTTAAGAAGAGCCTCCTTAAGGCTCATCGGGCTGGTTAATTGCATGAAGCAGAGACATGACAAGTGACAATTGGTGGCTTTCTGGAAAGTATTCTGTGATACACAAGAGTCCTTACTCCCAGATGAGAAGTGGTATTTATTTCTACACCAAGATCAAGTACTTGCCCGAGGAGGAAAATGAAGTATCTGAAGTGGGACTCGAACTCATAACCCTCACCACAGAAGTCTGCTGTCTTAACTAAAGGACTGTAATATCCCTTTTTTAAATATACAATCAAACTGCCCATAATATCTTAGAGATCATAGATACCAGCTCTTCCCCATGCATCCTCAATACAAAACATACTTTACTCAGAACTACCCGCTGCCTAATGAAGATGGCATTGTACTGTTCACAGCAAAAGGGATTTATAGATTTAACAACAACAATAAAAAACAAGCACTTAAGTTTATGTAATTCCTTGTATTATATGTTTTGTTTCCATAGCGCATATAATACACACAGTGGGCCGATCACCTGCTTGTCTGAAATTCTTTGATCCATAGAATTTCCCTCTGTGTATTTAGTCGTGGTATCTTGTGTGCCTTTCATGGCTGAACATAGAGCTGGCTCCAACACTGCTCTGTGGTATTAATGGGGTGCGATCAAGTCGTATTATATAATGATGATTATTTTGATGACATTATTTTCTGTGAAGGGAAAGACAGAAATGAAATCATCCTGTATGAACATTACTTTCCCCATTTCTATAAAAGAACTGTTTTAAAAAAGTAGCTTGTATGTAAAAATGTAGTTGTATAATGGTTAAGATAGGGGACAATGACTTATTTGTCCTGATACAAACTGAATAATGATCCAAAGTATAACGATGAAATATGTGTATTCTATACAAACTATTTCCAGATTGGTAAAGACCATGTGACAAATGCGACAGTCTATCACAGTGGTGTTGACAACATTATCCATGATGTAGACTATACCAATGAAATTGAAATCATTGATGAGCACCGCAAAGACAATGATGATAAGTAAGTGTGCTTGGCTTTGGTGTTCTCTTCTTTTCGTCTAGATTATATGTTGTTTGTATGCTGTTGGTGATTTTTTGGGGGGGATGTTGCTTTTATTGTTTATTGTTTATTGTTTATTGTTTATTGTTTATTGTTTATTGTTTGTTTGGGGGTTTTTGTTGGTCTATTTTTTGTTGTTGTTTTTTTTTTTGTGTTTTTGGGGGGTTGTTTTGTAATGCAATACAAAAAGGGGAGACTATGCCCTGATCTTGTCATTGTTATATATGGTTATCTCTCATTTTGAAATATTGGGGGCATTGTAGCGTAATGATAATGCTTTTGACTTGTGTGTAGAAGAAGGTCCTGGGTTTGAAACCCAGCGGCACCGTGGTGATTTTTTCCTTTGGTCTTTCTGTGAGTTTTTATGGCTCTGACCATGTGTATTCACTATGGAATCAAGTCCTATCGGAGGTAGACTATATACTGGAGTCCCGCATTTCATATGACCTATAATGCCAAAGCATGAAACTACAACTTTAAACTTTAAACTTCTAACACTGGTTTTGTTTTACATCTATAACAGTTGCCATGATGACCTCAGAATTAGCTCCTCTCTAGCCAGGATGGGACATACATTGATCAGTGCAGGTGCGTTTGTCTTTGACGATGATGATGATTATTTGTCTGGAACACATCTTGACCATTATCGCCTCAAACTACAGGTAAGTTGCCATTATGACCATTCATATTACTTTTGCAGTGTAAGTCTGTAGTGGTCAGAGCAGTAAAAAGCAGGGTTAGGATGTTTTGGTATCATAGACAGCTCCACTGTCTGAAGACAACATGTTTAATCATTATATGGAGGTGTCAGTGGCTGAGTGGTTAACACAACTCGACAGGAGTTGGGGTCAAGCAACGGTGAACGAGGTGACCAATTGAACGG
>JARBEQ010045448.1:881-15191 GCA_030265355.1 Tritonia tetraquetra | reverse complement strand
TGAGTTTGTTGGTTGAAAATCAAGCACTACTTGATATCGTCTGAGTACGTCGAGCGGAGCGACGATCATTGGTTTTTTTGTCAAACATCCCATACACACGGTGGAGCATGTTGGACGAGCCGCTCGACACGCCGCTCGACCAACATGTTCGATCATGTGTAGCAGCCATTAAACATTCTAGGACTGATTTAACGAAATTTCAGGGATTGATTTCGCTATATTGCTATATCGTCAAGTAAATGATAATGCGAGAATAATAGGAAGACAAAGATGGGACTGGATAAGATAAATCACATGATGCCAGAGAGCTGAACTGTGACCTTGACTTGACCTTGGCTTGATACACGAGCAATACCCCCCCCAAAAAAAGAACACACACACACGCAAGCACGCTAGTAAACAGACAGAGAGAGAGACTGGGGGGAGGAAACGATAGGCAACCCTTGCTCACACCTGTGTCTGTTTTGTTCATACTTCAAACACACACATGCACACACAAGCACCCTTGTAAACAATAGAAGGACAGCTTATTATTGTGTTGTTATATTGTGTAAATTTGCCTCTTCATTATTTAAGAGAAGAACAAGCAGGATTCAGGAAAGAAAGATCTTATATTGACCCAAATTTGTGTCCTTCATACCATCATCGAACAGCCAAAAGAATGGAACTCTTCTCTTTATGTAAATTTTATAGATTTCGAAAAGGCATTTGACAGTGTCCATCATGCATCATTATGAAAAATACTTAAATCATATAGATTCCCTACAAAAATAATAAATATTTTGTCCAATATGTATAAAGACAACAAATGTTATGTAAAACAGAACAAGATTCTCTTTAGTCCAAATAGACGACATCGTAATATTTGGTATTGTGTGAAAATACACATTTGGACTGTTCTAATTTGACCTTGAACTTCCGTCTCTAGGTTTCTGCAGTCTTGGTAATGCGCGATATAAATCTTATATATTATTAAAACAGGACAGCCAGCAGAGTCCATGGTTCAAAGTGAAGTCTGGTGTCCGCCAGGGATGCGTCTTATCACCATTTATTTTCTTGTAGTCGTAGACTGGGTGATGTCCCAAGCCACAACAGACAAAACGAGAGGAATTAGTTGGGATTGGACCAAAAGATTAGAGGACATAGATTTTGCTGATGACATTCATTGCTCTACAGGCTCACACTCATAAAGACATCCAGGAGAAAACTGATAAAGTAGACAGCGCAGCTAGGTCCATTGGATTAAAGATAAACCAAACAAAAACAAAGTATTTAAAATCAAACAAAACAACAAAATTGCCAGTAAAAGTCCACAATGAACATTTGGAAGAAGTCAATTAATTTAAATACCTTGGAAGCATCGTGACATCAGATCAGAAATGATATGGAGAAAGAAATAAACACTAGGATAATGCTTGCCGTATCTGCATTTAATAAAATGAGAAGCATCTGGAAATAAAAAAACTACTCATTAAAAACTAAATCAAAATTGTATTTATCAAATGTCAGATCAAGTTTGCTGTATGCAGCGAAAACTGGAGAACCAACAAAAAGATTGAAAGCAGATTAAGAGGGTTCGAAGTACGCTGCCTTAGAAAATTATCAAAAATTAAATGGGAAGATAAAGTTTCAAATAAGAAGATCGCCGCAAAGACAGGAATCAACAATGTTGTTGTTGAAGTATGGAAAATAAGATGGAGATGGATAGGCCATGTCTTCAGAATGAAGAGAACAAGACACCCAGTCATGGCTTTGACATGGACACCCCAAGGCAAAAGAAAAAGAGGCCGATGGGAACATGGAGAAGGACTGTTGAAGAAGAGAGAAGTGAGTCAGGAAAGTCATGGCCCAAGACAGAGTTGAATGGAGACGATTTGTTGACACCTTTTGCTCCTCCAAGAAGCCATGAGATAATGGATGGAATGTAGACAAAAACCTGTTGGAATCCATTTGATACTGAGTTCACCTTGGACAGAAAATTATTGTTTGTCATTCTTTTAAAATTTGTTATTGCCAACATTATTTTCTTTAGGTTTGGGTTGGGTTTTTTTGTTTTGTGTTGTGGAGGGTGGGGGGAGGGTGGTATATAGGTTGGGTTTTTTCTTTAAAATGAACGTGTAATTTTGCAAGTTGCTACATCTTTCTCTTCGTTTATTTCCCAGTTTACCCTCCTATGGGTCACAAATATTTGCAACAAACACTTAACTTAATTGAATCCAAGAGGATAACAAACAATAAACAACACAAAAACAAAGTGGGTTATTTTTCATAGACATAGCTTATAATGATTATGATGTTTACAAAGTAATCTTTCCCCACATTGAGAAGTGAATTTTTAAAAATGATAGGTATATAGAGAATGCAAACTGTCCTGGATCTTCTGCAACAGGTGTGAAAGCAATAAACACCTTAAAGTATGTGATAAAATCATCTCACCAAAAAAACAGTGGAGTCTAGTTCTAAGATCAAATCTGTACCTCACTCATACTCATACCGAGCAGTTTCTTCACCTATGTAATCTAATAAAACCAAGTGAGAAATTCAGTGGTCAGCTTAAATCAAGACCATAAAAATATAAATTATTATCATACTCAACTGGTATCTTTTTATATCAGAAGTCATTAAAATTATCAAGTAACCTGCACTTCACGTTCTTTGTGTTGCTAATGAAAACAAAATGTGAGACATCTTGGAATAATTGTCACATCCTAGTGGTCTCCCCTGTTTCCCAGGGGCGCTACCCCATTGACAACAAAGCTGCACATGGCAACGGGTACAGCTGTATTGGCATGAAATGGTGATCCGCGACTGTTAGAGAACTTTTTATCTATTTAAAAACAATCAAAGTTGACCTGTAAGTAAACTGTTAACATTATTTTTGTGCATGCATCATTTTCAAATACTGTCTCCATTGGTTGTGTAAATGATATGCAATTATTTGTTTGGAACTTACTTGTGATTTAATCGTCGGCTCATAATAAAACTGGATGTAGGATATATTTCAATAGCAGGACTTGTTTTTTAAAATAAAAAGTGAGTGAAAATGTGTTTGTTTTACTTTCACTATATCTCCTAATCTTATAGTTTCATGTTTCATGTTATAAGACCATTGTCAATCACAAAACTTAAAACAAAACCACATTTTATATTTTCTAGTTTGAACCCAGGGGCCCTCGATATATTTAGGCTTGGGTATCTATCATTCATGTGTTGATCGGTGTCACAAACTTATAACCTTCGATGGCATTCATTTGTCTTTTGTTCCTACAAGCAAATTAAAATTATTATAATTCAAAAGAAAAAACAATATTTGTTTTATTGCTCAATACTTTCATTTTCTTTGCTGTGCACTTGACTTATGTGCAATGAGGTTATAATTCTTAGATGTTATCAGTCCAATTTTACAGTGTTTACAACCAATTAATGACCCAATTTCACTTCATATGAGAAAGGATTGAATTGTCAATTAAAATGTATTTCCTTTTCCCAGTTTTAAATTTGCTTATTGAATTGTGACTTTTTCCTTATTAATCACATTTTTATTAGAATTTATGATATAAAGATTGAGTTTAAGTCTACCATGGTAGTATGCATTTTGAATGTTCCATAGAAACGACTACAGATTATTACTGTATTGATAGGACATTTGATGGAAGATAGGATTAAATCACATTTACATTGCTTTATATTGAAATGATCCATTTTTTAGATTTAGAAAATGTTTATTAACTCTTTCCAGACGTATGGTTCCGCTAGAGATGGGAATACTAAAAGTGTTATAACGAGAACAATAGTAACGCTAGATAGAATAGTATACATCAAATTGTTCAGTGTCCAATGGAGAACGCCAGGAAAGTAATTTAAAAAGAAAAGAAGAGGAAATTAAGAAAATGAAGATAAAAGTTATGAGATGAGACGCGCCCACATCACCCATATAGTGGCGATACGTCCGGAAAGAGTTAACAATATCAAAGTGGAGGGGAAAAGAAGTTTCCTTATGTGTTGCTAAAGGAGGATAGAACAGACCACTGTCATTCTTTCCACTTACTTCTGATGTCAGTATTTGAAGTTCTTTTTACAATTTCGGTAATGACAATACTCAAACTTGATAATTGGTGTTGAAAGTTGAAGTAGTATCTGATTACAAGTGGTGTATGACAGAGAGGCAATGACTTGCACTTAAAGCGGAAGACGATAATGCTGCTATTTTAAGGTGCATGAAAAGTCAGAGTAAGTAGCAAATGACCAGTGACAATTTTCAAATGAAAAGTTCCAACATCATTACGTCTAGAAGCTGAGGTTCACAAACAAGATTTTTTTTTTTAATGTATTTTTATATTTGTTATAGTCAATATGACTGAATATAATGTAAAGTCCTGTGACTATTGTAATGTGAATATCATATTTTCACTTATAAAACAAAAAACCTTAAGTCTTATTGAAGCCAAACCCTACTGTGAAAGGGTTTATAGTATTAAGTGGAGTGTTTTTGTATATTTTATTAATGACCCAATTAGAATATGGACACTTGCAAAACTCACTTTAAATGAAAATATTTGTAACATTCATTGGCGATTTCATTTAGCTGAGATGTTAAAAGAGATATTTGGTGTAGTGGTTGAAATACAGATCATGTATAGAAACTGAACAAGAGGGGTAAGGAAATGTACAAACTTTAGCTTTTCAGGCTTTAAGATCAGCATAAGAAGTTATGGTTTAATCTGATAAATTCCTGTATATTTTTTGACAAAATGTTCTTTAAAGGTTGCTGACCAATAACTAGGAGTTAAAATGTCATTAAAAAACTCCTCTTAACAGTTGGGAGAAACAATGGCAGCAACAGTAATGCCCAGCTTGTTGCCGGATTCTCAAGTTGTGCAGTTTACTGCCCGGCCAGCTTTGAGAACGAGGGAAAGCCTAGAAGACAGAGGTATGTCCAGGTCTGGAAAAGCAAGTTCAATTGGAAGCCAAGGTAATTTGATGACATTTTTCGCTTGATTTGCCAATTTAAATAGTCGTCCTTTTTTCTATATGAGGCATGTAGTCAAAATTATTAAGGTAATTCTCTTCGCATGCCAACAGCATCATAGAAATAAATCCTGTTTTCACTGCATTATAACTTCAATTGTCCTACTTAGTCCAGAAATTTGCACCAACTCACAGCATTAAAAGTGCAGAGTTTCCGTTCCATCACAAAACGCTCTTAGGTTTTGCGACAATAACATTAGTATTAGATACTAAAATGGCATTGATATTTTTGCAACTATTTGAAGCGCTATTCCTCATCAACCGAGTGAATTTGAATGGAATGTGCTGGTGTGTCTAAGACTTCAAGACGAGTCGGGGATGAAAAATGACTCTTTCTTACAAAGGATTGCCCAGAGTGGTAGAACCTCCAAATTTTTAACAATAGCTGAGGGGGTACCCACAAGGGCTACAGTAATTTGTTTATTGGCCCGTCTTTGATTAATACTGAACAGCGGCTCATGTTGCCAGTAAAGAGTTGTGGACACAGTGGGATGATCACCTGCTTGTCTGAAACTCTCTGATCCAAAGAGTTTCCAGCTCTATGTTCAGTCGTGTTTAGTGGTTGGGGTGCCTGCATTTTATGGCGGGTATCTTGTGTGCCTTTCATGACTGAACATAGGGCTGGCCCCAACACTGCTCTGCGGTATTAATGGGGCTCGATCAAACAATCAAACAAAGTTACAGAGGTCATGAAGAAAAAGTTAGTTTGTAGCAATAAGCTATGACACTGACAGATGCCAAATTATATTATCCTAAACCCACTGTGGAATTTTTTACAAATTTTAAAATATACTCCAAATTGCTGGCCCCCAGTGCTGAGCTCTGGCACCTTAATATCATATCCATGTCAGGATCAAGTCACACTACAAAGAGTAGTCAAAGCCACTGATTTGTTTGTTTTATAATATAAGTATTTATCTGCACAATTTTCCAGGAGACAATTTTTTGTGAAAGGATAAATTATTTTTATTTGAACAAATTTAGTAAGGTATACTAGAAGTTTTTTCTCAATGTTTCACTGTACAAATATTATTGACATTTTTTTCTGATCAGGTAAAGCATTTGAGAAACCAATCAATGTATTGATTATTGATCATAAAGCTGGAAAAAATCCATGTATCGCCATGAAGTTATTAATCAATACAAATAAATCAATAACCCCATTATAACAAATCCATTCAAGCTCTGTACATGAAGAAATAAAAGAAACACCTGATTCAATGAAATGGAATGGATTATTATTCCCCAGAAAATCAATACCTTTTACTTCTTTGTATGAACTGATTTCCCTCCACTAGAGTTGATGATTAATGAAATCAATTGAGGACTTTTGGTGCATTCTTTCTAATAAATGGCACAGCTAGATCTAGGCGAAGAAAAAAGCTGAAGTAATAGAGAAAAAAATTATTTTTTATTTCTTTGTTTTTTTGTTTTGTTCTGTTTTACTGCTGGTGATAATTATGATAATAAAGACAAACAAAGAATAAAAACAGAATAAAGAAGAATGGAGGAAAAGTACGAAAGAAGGTGAATGTGTGAGTTTTATACAGGAAATTAAACAAACTTGAAATAGCAATACCATTGGCATATGAGTCAGAGGTCCTTGGACTCTATCAACAAATAAAACGATGAAATTTTGATACTTAAAGTAAGGAGACTTTGGGCAAACCAAAATTCTTGCAACACTTTCAAGAAAATTAAAATGGTAGCCCCGGCCCATGAACACACACAAAAAACTAACACATTTTTCTGCTTTTATTTGACAGGCCAGCTGCCAGGTGAAGGAGGCGAGTTTATTCCTCAGTCGTCCCATACAAATTTGTCAATCATTGAAGTTGAGGCAAATCTTCGTGAAAAAGTCAAGAGCAAATTTGACAACTTAAGACAGGTAGATAAAAAAAAAAGATTGAATGTGATGATGTGACTATGTCTTCTTATGTAAGAAATGAGAATTTTTGAATGGACAGAATACCCCACTATATCGTGTAAAAGTTAATATTTATAAATTCAACGTATGCAGGATCTATGATATACTTGTAAGTCTATTTAACTGTGTTTTCAATCAACATACTCTTAATGTTTGCAAAATTTGTAACTGCAGCATTACATGAAGACAAAAGAAAGGTTTATTTTTTACTTTTTTAAATGTTATCCAGGGATTCAAGATGTATGATGTTGATCAAAATGAAACCATCACAAAGGGGGAATTCAGACGTGTTCTTGAGTCCTACTGTATGCCTCTTACAACAGAGCAATTTGATGCCATTGTAGCAAAGGTATAATTCTTGATATGTGTTTTGTTTTATGTATTGTCTTGCTTCACTCCACCTCATATTTTTTTAAATAAATGGATGTTAAACAGAATAAAAAGTAATTCATCACCATGTAATATCATCAACATATTTTATCATTAATTATAACTTTGTAAAAAACTCACAATTTATTTTTCCTGTGTAGAAGGCTTCTGTACTGCAAATTTATCTAAATAGATGTAACCTTGTGAATTTACCAATGTCGTGATATTTTAATAGGTTGACAAAACAAATGGTGGAACAACAGTGAAATATGTGGACTTTTTGAATAAATTCCTGGGGCGTGATTCAACAGCTCAAATGAGGAATGTTAGGTATGTTTAGTTCTATAGTGATTACTGTCAGAAGTAATGCTTTAAAGATTACTACAACTATTTGTATTGTTTTGGCTCTTTCAATGAGTTGAGTGAATAAATGGCAAAATGAATATCAATATAAATAATTATCGATACCTTGTGAATAAACTTTAGACGCCTTGTCCACAGCATCTTTACAACCGCACAGAAAAAGTGTGGTTGCGTTAAACACTACAAAGCTTGTACCTAGACCATAGCATCCGGGTGCTGTGGACAAACCAAGTGATGAAATATAGTGTTTAACACATTTTCTGTGTGGTTTATACAGGTGCTGTAGACAAGACCTCTGACTTAGCATAGAATTTTTTTTAAACATCTTGTGCAACTTGTCATATACCATCGCAGTTGGATTGTAAATGTACAAGTGACATTTTCATGTTCTTCTTCTTGTGATACTACTGTACATTTAGATTGTCTAAATTCGAAGGGAGAAAACTTGTACAGTTAGATCACGAAATAAAAAGAGGCATTTTGATTAGCTGACACATTTCCTGTTCAAAGGGGGATGTTTTTCAAATAATATGGTGTCTTGTGGTTGGAATAGAATAAGTAAGAAAATTAGTACTTGTACGCTTATGATCTGACAGGGATGGTATAAAAGATGCTAAATACATCTTACAATGTTAAAAGAATTTAAAATCATTTGTTAAGACAGTAGAAAATGAATGTCTTCTCTATTTTAATGTTATAATAATAATTCTTTAGATGAAGTAATGCTTTGTTTAGTAATTTCATCAAAAAAGTTAAGTAACATTTTACTGTTCCTTCCTGACATTGCTGTCATACAAACATACTCTGTAATGGCATACAATACAATAATACACATTTTTTATTTTGATATTCAATTCAATTATGCTAGTATTCATTGTCACCCTGTAAGCAAAACATGAATTACCATCTATTTATAATAATAATGTAATAATAATGTACACTTATATTGCGCAACGCAATCCTCTTGGGAGAGAGGCTCTATTTATTATGTATGAAAACATTTACTTTCTGTTGTGATATAATATTGCATCATCAGATGTCAACTATCTTTCAGAAGCACCACTCTTAATTCTAATCATAAGAGAATAATCTGTCTGCTTATTGGTTATATAGTCTTGCCTTTAGCTCAATAAAATACTCAAATATTTTATCAGTTTGTTTACAAGGACAAATATATTTCTTTCTCATTATTTTCATTATTTATTTTTGGTTGATATGTAGCTCTTTCAACATCATATAAAGAAGTTAGCAAGCTGTATAGATCTTTCATGCTGTATGTTATTTTAATTGAGTTTTATGTTTGCCTCACTTTATGATGGAAGAAAAGAATTAGATGCTTTATTCATCTTTGACCATATATCCTCTGCTGTCAGATCTGGTCCACCAGCACCAAGAGAAGTAAACATGGATATGATTGAGAAACTACTTAGGGATAGGGTGAGTGATAAGATATAGTAAGTAGTGATGAAAGAATCTTTGCTGTTTCCAATATGATGCTATTTAACATCTGCCTGGAAAATTCACTTAACCCTCTTATAAACATTGACTTTGCTGTGTCCTTAAAACATACAATACTCATTTATCTAAGAATGAAAAGCAATTATATTTTGTACATTTAATAACTTTATTCAACACAACTAGACAAGCTGATTCAAACACTTATGGACACGATGATAACTTGGTTATAGACTGATACAAACATTGAATACTGATACAGACAGTGTTTGACCTGTGTGCGCTATTTGGGTCAAATTTTACAAAGTATTGTGATAGTATTATATGAATAAATTCACAACAAGCTACACTTAAAATAATAGAATAAACTGGATGTCTCTACAAAGAATGTAAATGTGTGAGTTGTGAAAGAAAACATGAAACTCAGGATGGAGTGATGTAGTCTTGATGTTCTCATAAGTCTGAAAACAGAAAAAATAATGAGAGTCATATTTATTCCTGTATCTCAAGACAATTTCATCTTCTTCAGGTCAGTGCCAACCTTCGCTCTGTTATTCGCGGTATGCAACTGTTTGACTACAATATGGATGGAAAGATTCAACGCCATGAACTCAGAAGGGTCTTGGAAAACTACTGCTTTAAGTTCACAGATCAGCAGTATGAAAAGTAAGAAAATTATGTTTGCAATATCAACAATTATGTAGTAGGAATGGAGAAGAGTTTTGTGTTTATGGTTTGTCTTCATTTTTTAATTGCAATCTTACTAACTCACTTAGAGGTGCCGGTGGCTGAACGGATAACATGCTGAACCAGTCAGCATAGTCAAGCAACATTGACCGTGATCAGTGGTTGGGTGGGTGATCACTCAGGCACTGTGCCCTTGGGTAAGGCACTTAACTCTGCTTACCTCACTCGTGAAAATGAGTACCCGGCCGAGGGCAATGAATGATCTTGTCATAATGCTAGTGCTGAAGTGCCTAACAGCTCCTCATGGTGTTGAGAAGGATACAGGAGTATTATGGCCTGCCTGGGGTAAACTATACATTGTAAAGCGCATAGAGCATGATGAAATTTGTGGATATGCGCTATGTAAATGTCATGCTTTACTTTTTGTACTATAGTAGTTACCTTTTGTCTTTATTATAACACAGACTAATTAGCTGTCCACCATAAGACATTTGATAAAGCATCAAACAATATAACCACAAATCAGAATGACAAGAATGTGATCGAGAAGAAGAAGAAGAGATAACAAGAATAGTTAATAAATCATCCTGGGAAGGAAAAAAATATCTTTAATTCTCTTCAATATTTTTTTTTAATGTAATTTTTTGTATATTTTCAGATTATGGCTTCGCTATGATTTTCACCACACTGGTCTTGTGAATTACAGAGACTTTCTGAAGCGGCTTGGGGTTGATTTTAAAAACAACTCTGTAGCCAGATCAAATACTTCAGGAGGAGGTAAACTTTCCAAAGATCATTGTTGGTTAGATAAAGGCTATTGTGATGTATAATCTGTTTTGTTGCAGTATGTTTTGCTTCTGAGAAAACTTTATAGAAAAAATGATATCAATCGAAGTGGCTATTAGTCAGTACTCACATGACCAGCCCGAGATAAATGATTGGTCCATTGCCTAGGCCTCTAAAAATGATATCATATGCCAAGGGTCAAAGTCAAGGTGGTATGTATGACCCAACACTCTCCTCATATGAAAGGAGACCTTTTGTCTTCATTATTCATTGACAACAAGCAGTGTAACATCAAAATCTATCTGTAACAGTAACAATAACAACAGTCAACAGAATACCTAGGCTACCTGACAAACAAGGGTTAAGTCTAGCTACAACTACGACCATTCCAGTACTGACGAGCGGGTGGCTAGGTTCCATTTGACAGTGCTGACCATTAGTGCTTGCCATATTTTATTATGAAAGAAAGAGATTGTTTACTGTCTTTGATATGACCTTTACGTGTTGAAATAGGTGTAAAGCGTCAAACTTTATACATTTGTTTAAAAGAGATTACTTAAATTGTTGTGCTACTAGAAGCAGTAAGATTTTTATAATTTAAAAAAAACATCCACAAATTGTAAATTTTACTTAAATCGTATATATTTCAGCCACCAGATGGCCGCAGATAACAGCAACAAAACCTGGTAAAGGAGCAACTGATCAACTAATAAGTCAACAAAAAGAGGATGAGAAGTTGTTAAGATCTCTAACGTTTGATCAAATAGAAAATGAGTTTCGGAAAAGGGTGAGTAGAGGCTTCTTTTGTTTTTTCACAATTCATTCTCCTGATACTAACATGTAAAACAGCGAATGATAAAGAGGGAAAGAAAGAATTGTTTTTTAAATTATTTTTATTTCTAAGAATTAACATTGGTATCTTTTTAAATTAATATATTATACTCTCTTACCTTACAATCAATCTCTTCATTTTTTTGGCCACAGATGAAAACAAACTACCTGAAATTGAAGAAGGCTTTTATTGCCTTTGACCCTCATCTTGATGGATATGTATCTATTGATGACCTGAAGTCCATTCTACACAGTTTTGCAATGCCCATGTCAGGTCAACTTTTCATGCAACTTATGGAGAGGTAATAGATGTGAAGATATTTGTGAAGTGTAAAGAAATATTGTTTTTTCTTAATATTTCAGCAATGGCATCTTAAGGTTTAACAGCGAAATACAAGGATGAGAAGTGGTGTTACTACATATGTTTGCATTATGTCCAGAGATGAAAAAAGACATTTAATTCAAATAATTTTTAAAAGCCTCGTTTTCATTCACATATTTTGTCCATCAGGTTTAAATTCAAATCCCTGTGAGTTATACGATTTCTTATCTAAAGTAATTTTTTAAAATCATAAGATGTGGTGTCAAGGCAAGTGGGCGTGTGGCTTGGGAGATATTTTTGGAGAACTTTCAAAATCCAGTGTCTGTTGGGAATGGTCAAACGCTGCCCATTCGGCCCAATCACAGAATCCACCCCATCATGGAGACACAGAGGGTTGTTGACTGGGATACTATTTGGAATCAGTTGTACAAGAGAGTCCAATCTCACTACCACAGTTTGAAGGAAGCGTTCCTACAAATGGATAAGGTTTGTATTAACTAGAGCAATTAAACCTATTAAGAAATAGTTCTGTGACACCAGAATAGTCTTTTTTCTTATCCAGTTCCCTTTTACCATTACAGTGTAGGGCCAGCACTATGAGGCTGGATTTCTGTGGATCAAGGTATTAAGCCAAGCAGGTGATCAACCCACTGTGACATTTGTGGTAGGAATTAATTTTGCCTGGACAGCGGCCTTGCGGCCTACTCTTATCGATTTTCACCTGCCAAGGGTTCTTTAACCTGCGCAACATGCACACAGGACCTCCGCGTTTATCGTCCGTCTCCAATAGGACTAGGTTCTGAATAGAATCAGGAAAGTGGCATATAGGTTTTCACTGAGTTTCAAGGAGAAAAATACCCGACAGTGTCGCTGCTGGGAATGGAACCCAGTACCAGAGGCAAGAACCAAAGCTCTGCGCCACTGGGACCCCCACCAGAATAGTCATGTTATAGTAACTTATAACTGATCACTTGGTCTGTGCAGTATTGACTTTTCCTATCATATTTATACATTTTGTTTGTGATATAAGGTTTAATTTGATGAACTACTACCAAATTATATTCCAACAAGCAGGGCCCCCAGTGTTGCTCAAGTTATTAAGAAAAGGATGTAATCAGCTATCAATCACTTTTAGTCAACTCGTATTGTAAATATGATGCTTATGTTATAGTAGTGCAAACAATGATATATCAGAGGATGTGGAACACCACAGATAACAGTTAACATGGAGGGACTCCACCTTAAACATTAAAAGTCCTGTCAAAACAGTAGATAAAGGTTATAAGCCTTGAAGGGGGAGGGGGGGGGGGGTGGATATACACTATAGCAAGTTTTGTTTTGTTACTTTTTTTAATGTTTTAAGATTGTATTTAGAGATAATTTGTATATTTTCCAAGTATGCATGACTAAAATTGCAATTGCAACAAATGAAAGATGTATGTAGTGAGGGGTAAGAAGAAAATGGAATAGAAAACACATACGAACATGCCTTTCAGTATTTTAAAAAATTGAATAAATGAAGCACACAACTTGTCATTGTATGCTCAGAAAATAATGATGCCATTTTACCCTAAGCAGAAGTAGGGAAAACTAGGAAATGTCAATAAACAGAATTAGAAGAAACGAAGAATTTTCTATAAATCAACAACACCACTGATATTATATTCAATATGCAAAGAACCTTCTCCACCTAAATTGTGAACCACATGCAAAATTTGGTAGCAATCAGTGCTGTAGGAACTGAGAACATTGAGGTCTAAAAATCGGCTTACTATTTTAAACTATATAGAGATGCATCAGTTTAAGCTGTCTGTGATATATTGTGAAAAACATAGTTGGGTATTGAAAAATAATGAATGTAACTGTCAATTTTTTTAGAGGATAAAGTTTTAAAGTTGTCAGTTTCTCACCCTTGGCAACATGTTACAGGGCGGAACCTCCATTTTATAATTTTGAGAAGAAAGTCTAAAGAACAAAATCCCTCTGCCGGCGCAAGGATTTAAACCTAGGACCTTCTGCATTGAGATGCCCCCTTTTTAGAGGAAAAGCAGTCCCTCATGACAGTTATCAATGATTTATGGTTGATATTTAATTAAATCAATTTCATGTCACTTTTTCAGAATAGAGATGGAAAGGTAACGAAAAAGGAATTCCGAGAACTTGTTGAGAGGTTTACATTCCATCTTGATGACAAACAGTTCAAGGAACTTATGAGTCGAGTTGAACTCACTCAAGGGAATAAAGTGGACTACCATACCTTCCTCAGATTGTTTGAAGAGAAAGAAACAAAGGTATGTGCATTTTGATTTCATTTATTTTATTAACTCTTCATCAATGTCTTGTACTAAGAGGGCCTTGTTAGCACTATGAATGACTGTATGAATGAAATTTTACTTCTGTGTTTTTAGTGAAAAACTGTAAATTTGTGTTACAGATTATGTCTAATGAAGTTTATTTTATTATTGATAACTCTGCGCAATTGTTATAGGTGCAAATCATTCATGAAATTCTACAAGCATAAGATGGTATAAAAATTGAAATG
>JARBEQ010045447.1:0-16597 GCA_030265355.1 Tritonia tetraquetra | reverse complement strand
CCCACAAACGGCGGAGTCGCATTCAATGTTTAAAATAAATTACCCCCAAACAAAGAGGTTTTTAACAATTATGTTTTTATTTATTAGTAAATTGGGATAGTCTTGCTATTAATACGAACTTTGAAATTGGAATATCCTATGGACTTTCGCAAAGAGTTTTTATGCTGTGCTACTATCTGAGACGGACTATAAACCGGAGGTCCATTTATATGACCTAATAACTAGTTAACCACAGGCACCTTTAAATTTTGTCCCTGTGACCCGTTTCTGGTGGCAGCTCTTATGACTAACGGCCATCCTGCTGGACAATCGACTACCCCTATATAGATCTGCAGAAAAACTTGACATGTATTGATAACTAGCTTCGAGTCACTGCCTGCAATTCTTTATCGTCTGTCACTTACCCCATCTAGTGCATGTACATTACGTTGTGACCACTGAGAAAGTAATGGGGGTAGATGTCAGGATTTGAATTCAGAAGGAAACCAGAAAAATGAAAGTGCCATAAAATAGCCATGGATAAAAAAATGTTTAGGCCACTGTGAGGATCAAACCAGCACCTGCCAATGACAACCACTCAATAGTGCACACCAAGAGAATATTATTTTAGAATATATACGTGTGGCATTGGGTCCTTGGAAGTTAATAAAAGACCTTGCTTTTCCTTGTTTCATACTATAGTATGAAGCAGATTGGCGATTTTTTTTCACCTGGATAGATTTCTTACCTACCCCAAATTAGTTCCTCAATGATTAGAGGTTTCTCAAGATGTCACTTTTTCTTCAAGTTAATTTGTGGCTTTAGGACACCCTACCAGATTTGTCCCGAACAAACTATGATTCCATGAAAACAATTTATGTTTATTTGCAAAGTCCCAATTTTAGACGTGTGTGTGCTATCGAAAACATGGATGTGTACATCTGAATATTTGAAAGACAAAAGATAATGTGTTTACAAACACTATGTTATGTAATATTATATGTTTACAAATTGTTCACTTTCAAATTATGGCAAGTATGGTTTTCATGTTTGAGACCATTCACCCTTCTCATTTGCGCAAGAGAAAACTGAAGACTCACTTCATTGTTTAGAAAGATGCCTTTTTTCCAGTACAATATTAAAATAAATTTTCAGCTTTCAAAGAAGCTTTGTTCTCAACACTTTCTCATTTTTATTCACTTCAAGGCAGTGACACAGAAATTGTGGTGTTGGAAGGGTTGAGTGGTTCAGGTACACTCTTTTGTATGTGGTGTGGGATTCATGCCAGTGGGAGATTTTTCTCTTGACATTCCAGTATTAGAACTTCATTCCTCTTACTGCTTGGCATGCTTTAGCTTAGCATAAAGGTCACATTTTGAATGAATGTGCTTTTCTAACTGTATGTGTGAGGTAAAAAAATGTCTTATCCTTTTCAGTACCAAAGAACACAGGCCGGATGCAGGAAACCTTATTTGTTTTCCATTTGACACCACAGCAAGCACAGGACATAACTTTATCAAGGTATGAATTATGTACATATGAGGATTGGTTTTAAAAGAAAATAATGAATTATTTTCAATTTGATACATTTTGTTGAACATTTTGATTGCAGTGAACAATAACTATTACTACTCGTTCTTGTCAACTTTATTTTACTGGACTAGAATCTTACTCTGAGGGTTGAGATACAGCTTTATGAATTTTAAAAAGTCTTTTGTCATTAGGTAGGCCCTTCCAAATGAGTAGACTATTAATATAATACCATTTACATTGAATATTATTTTATTCATCCAAAATTTACTTGGATATTCACCGGTTTTTGGTTTAAAAAATAAGATTTTCGGAAGATCAAAATCCAAAAATGTTTTATGGAAGCATTTTAATGTTAGCGCTATCTTTCTAGATTGTGAAAATAAAGATGAAACTTAACTATGAACTTTTCTGTATTCCAGAGATTATCGACCGGGGGCGAAGGTAGAATATAATGTTCAAGTGCAGCTGCGATTTTGTTTACTGGAGACAACCTCCGAACAAGCTGACACCTTCCCGTCACAGATACAAGTTCGGGTCAACAACAAGCCTGCTACTTTACCTGTAATTCTTTTGCTCCCTGTGTTCTGCTTATGGTTTATTTTATTCACTGTCAATGCACAGTCAATAGTAGGACATGAACAAGGAGTGAAAAGGATGATATGCATCTCCACTATTATTTGTTGATGGGAAATATGTTAATGCAGCTTAAGGAGTGATAGAATTGATATAGAGAACAATTTGTTTCTAGATATTTTGATATGAAGTTAGAAATTAGATTTTTACACAGACTTATGGATGTTGCATCATCAAATTCACTTCCAGAAGTTAATAATACTTTCCCTTGGTATAGTTTTGTTCATTAACAATTTACCCAGTTTAGTTAGTTCAGAATAGTTTTTCCTACATTCCTACTTGTTAGGATGGTTTTATCTGATTATCACATTTTTTTGTGTTGAAAAGGGTTGGAACATCAATTTCTTTTAAACCTGGTTATTTTAATACATAATGGTACTTTGTATTTCATCAATACAAGGGAAGTAATCTGACTTCCTTGTACTTGTAGGCTGAAACATGAAATCAAGCATTTGTTGATCACACAAGAATATAGAGCTATATATCATTCTTTCTTCATCACTTACCGGTTTACCTTTCGTTGTCAGGTTAGCCCTATCAACGGCTGTTTTTTTGTTAATTACTTAATTTCAATGTAAACCGACATTTATCATGTAACTATATCAGCAGATTCAATACATTGTAATCATGATTGGCTGTGAGAAAATAAGATTACAAAAATTGCTTTCTGAATAAATATCTGTAAATAAGTGAAGTTATGATAATAGGAAAGTCGCTTGGAATTAGTAAGCCTATTTTGCCTTTGTGAATAATGCAATTGGGATAGATTGTGTCTGTTGATTATTATGAATTAAAATGTATGTAAAGTCTATAGTGTGACTTATTGTGACCCGTCTTCAGAATGTTATCCCTACCAACAAACCAAATGTGGAACCGAAAAGGCCTGGAAGGCCAGTTGACATCACCAGTCTTTGCCGGTTGTCTCCAACAGTGTCCAATGCTATCACAGTTACGTGGGCCACAGATTTTACTCGGGTATGTCATGCACGTGCAGGTCTATGGCGAATGAATGATAAACCATTTCTATTTCTCAATGTTTAATTCCACCAGTTTAAGCAACTGCCTGACCACAATAGGGCACCACCTAAACCATGGGGGAATCCTGTTGAGATTACTTACCTTTGCAAGTTGTGTCCGACAAAGGACAATTCTGTACAAGTTTACTGGTCAGATGATCTGCATCGGGTATCTCTCTCCTTTTGCATTGACAGTTCATGGGCTTTGGACCCTTTCATCGTGTTTTTGCGTTAACAATTTCTTTTTACTGATTTTAACAGTCTCTATTTTGTTGTCAGGTTTGTAATTTTAACTTTCAGCATGAATTTTATAAAATTTATTTGTATTGAATGTTATGATTTATTGTCTGTCTTCCTTCTCATTCATTACATGATTGAATTTTTTATTATATGAAACGGCTTCCAACAAAATGAAACAAGTCTGAGAATTGCTTTTGAAATAATAATGAAAACCCATTATTACAACATACTAATATCAGCTTCATCTGCAATATATCGACAACTGTTCAACCTATGGCTATAAATTTAGTATCATGGGAAAGAGGAATTGCTGCCCTTAGTAATGATACCAATATCTTTAATGTAAAAATTCTGGCTGATGTAATGTATAAATTCTGGCTATTCCACTATCGGAATCGGTCACATTGGTCCTTGTCGACCAGAGTGCCATTTAATGGCAGTGATTCAGCTCTCATAAAATTGGTTTTGAGTCGTTTGAAACTTCAAATTGAAATATAGATGAACTTCTATAAGGATTAACATTGGTTTTTATTGTCTTAACAAAATACATGCAAGTTCCTAAACGTATTTTGAGGTGCTGTCCAAATGCAGCCTATCAACTTGTGGCTTCAAAGAGTTTTGTTTTCAAAGAAGATATCTTAAATTGTGTTCATTGATGGGTACATTCTATTTTAGAGTCATTGTATTTTTTTTACAATTCTGGGGTATTTTGAAGTTGTTGCCACATGATTGTCTTGCTTTAAAGAGATATAGACGGTTATTGACTTTCTTATGCATAATAGACAGGACCTTACAACAATTAGAATTGAGTCCAATGGTTTGCAAATTCTGGCCTGCTATGCTATGGACAAAGTAGAAAATTGTCCCCTGGGTGCAACAACCCTGTAACTGCCTATTTAGAAAATATTAGTTGAGGGTTATTGTAAGGGTTGTGTAAGCCTTGTGCATCTTTTCCTGATTTGGCAATCCATTCGTGTTTATATATGGTGAAGTTAGTATTCTTATAAAAAGAAAGGATAGGGTAAGCCTTCCCCTGTTTATGTTTACTTAAAGCTATAGCATTACAACATTTGTAATATTTTGTACCACAAACCAGCTGTTTAGACTGAGATGCTCTGCATTACAGTACAGTCATCGTTTGTAATTTCAGCCATATCCCCTTTCTAATGCTTTTTTACAACACATCCTATCTTGTGCTTTGATACTTAAGTAGAAGACGTCATAGACTAGAGGGGTGTTCCTCTCACATATATCAAATTTGCATGTATGGGGCAAGTGACTTCAATGGTGTGTTTAGAGGACAAAACAAATAACTGATCTGATATATCGTCAGTGTAAGTCAAAACACTACTTATTGCTATGTCAAATCTATGTCATTGCACTAAAAGTAAGCACCTTTAGGTCTAAGCATTAGGAGGCGAGTTTTGAGCAGACGATTGAAATATGATTAAAAAAATTATTTCTATTGCTCAAGGGTCTATATGGATCACATAGTAAGTGGGGAATTCCCTTCTAAGGGGAAAGAGGAAGTTTTGTTGAACAAAATCGTTTAGAGAATTACACTGACCATATTATTGTCTTATAGAACAGTTGTGATAAAAAAAGTACATGGTATTTTTCACAATTTATTGTTTGTTTTCAGAGTTTCTGCATGTCCATCTACCTTGTTAGTAAATTGACATCGGATATTCTTTTACAAAGACTCAAGCAATTTGGAAATCGACATTCAGATCACACAAAAGCATTGAGTATGATTTTTTTCACATAATTTGTCATGTCACACTTCAAATAAAATATTAAAAATGTCTGTACATTATAAAAATGTCCTTTGAAGATGTCAGTGGTCAAATTATTAGATTTTTCATCTTTTTTTCCTTCTTTTTAAACTTAAATCAGTAAGATTCTTTATTTTTTGGTATAAACTTAAGGATTTCATAGATCTTCTGGATTATTAGGGAAGTTGTTGTTTTTTATGTTAGACAAGTGTTGCTTTTTTTCTTATGATATGACCAGAATTGTGTAAATAGATTTTTCTTAATTGTAATACAATTTCAATTGCCTCTCTCCCTCATTTTTAGTTAAAGAAAAGCTTGAACAAGATCCTGACAGTGAAATTGCAACCACAAGTTTACGAGTTTCATTAATGTGTCCGGTAAGTTCAATTCTTTACAATTTACAGCTTCTAATTTCATGAATATTTCCTGTAATGAATGGTACTGTCCTTAAAATTATGACATTTCTGTATAACTCATTGTGTGCAGTGGTGGGTTCTTTCACCAATATTGGATTTGTCAATTTGTTTCTGGTAGGTGGGATTATATAGATTGAAGGAGCTGCAAATTCTTACACTTACAGTACTGACTAATTCAGTCGCTGGCGATTGCAGGAATTTTTGACAAGTTGATATGATTGTTTTTTATTTGTCAACTTGCGTGGGGAACTCCTGGAGATGTAAACAGAATACTCCGATAGCTTGTCACATGTTGTAATGCTGTAGAATTCACTTTGGGACGTGGAAGACAGGGCTCAAGTCCCACCTGGTGCGGAATTTTTTATATGGAGTTTTCAAGGCTCTGTCCTGGAGATTCACATAGAATCTTCTCAAGTTCTGTTGAACCACCTTTGATATGACCTTTGTGTTAAAATGGGCGTTAAACTTCACACTTTAGAACTTTTTAAAATTTCACAATACTCAAATAGCTTGTCACATCATGTTTTTACGCTGTAGAATTCAGGGCCGTTATTTCACAATACCAATGCTTTTTCTTTTGTTTCTGATATTTTGGGGAGTACTCCTGACGTACTATATTGTTTGAATACACATTTATTTTCCTTTCAGTTGGGTAAAATGCGAATCCAGCTTCCCTGCAGGGCCAGCACATGTACACATTTACAGTGTTTTGACGCCATCACTTTTCTCAAAATGAATGAACGCAAACCTACATGGATGTGTCCAGTGTGTGACAGACAGTGTCCGTATGACAAACTCATAATTGACGGGTAAGATTTTCCATTTCACAGTGCCTTAGTTTTGTATCTGCAGGAATGATTGTGAACCATGAGTGTAAGATTGAATAGTTTGTCAAATGTCCCAGCTTTCAAAGGGAGATGCATGTATATGATAGCCAACATCCTAAATACAGAGGAGCTGTATTGCCTGTCAGTCAAATGGTCTGTTTTTACTGGTTTTATCAAATGATTGTGTATCTAACAACATAGACAATGACCTAATTTCTAATGCAGAATATCATTTGGGATCTACCAGAACAGGTCACAGCTCAACTTGGCGGAACAAAGAATGAACGCAATAAAGCAAAAGAGAAACATGATATTCAAATTTACTGGTTGAAATCGAAATAAAGCCAATACAAACAAGTATCTGGGGTAGATTGACGTCATTCAAAAGCATTTTATTTTCAGTATTTTCATAGTTGATATTTTACTAGCCGTATTTCCCCTGCCGTATGTTATTTGTCGGCCGCATGAAACGGCCATTCAGGCGCAATGAGTTGATATGCCAGTGGTTGTTATTGATTACATGCTTTCCATGTCCTGTATCATTAGAGAGATAGTTAGGTAGTGAGTGTTCTGTATTTTCCTTATTTAAAGTTGGCCACACACAAAGCAAACTCTAAGCAGCTATTTGACATTGATGAACACAAGGCTTAATTAAAAGGACTTGAGACAGCTTCGGTTTGTCAAAATTTCACTGAAATGACCTACCTGTCTCTATAGAGCCCTAAAACAGCAAAAAACAATTGATTGTATTTGGATTATGCAATTTACTTTTATATATTTCTTTTGAAATCCAGGTATTTTGTTGAGATTCTGCGAAAAGCTCCCTCCTGTTCAGAAATAAACTTCCATGAAAATGGAGGTTGGACACCTGTGAAAAATCAGAAGGAATCTTCAAAGCAAGTCATTTTGTCCAATGCTTCAAAATCAGCATCTGCATCATCAGCATCTTCATCCTCGTCATCGCTCACCAGTTCACAGACATCTGGTACTTTCTTTTTTCCCATTTTTTTAGCTTGTAGCGTTATTCATAGCTGCCAGACTTCCGCTATTTCGTCGACCATCTGCTATGTTTTCAGATATTAAAGATCTGTTAAGAAACCCTCATTGTTATAATATACACATTTAAAAACGCACCACCGAATTTGGTTTAAGCTCTATAAACGTTTCAAAAGCCATATTCACATTCAAAAACTTCTGTGATATTTGATGTGTATTTAAACATGAATAAAGTGTCGCAAAAGCAGACAATTGGGGGTGATTGGTTAATTGATAAAAAGGTCTTAAAGCAACAAGGGTAAATAGGTTAATTGATAAAAAGGTCTTAAAGCAACAAGGGTAAATAGGTTAATTGATAAAAAGGTCTTAAAGCAACAAGGGTAAAATGAGAAAAAGGGTGAAAAATATCAACTCACTTTAAATGCTTCAACAACGCGTATGTCCCCCTCTGGAATCAAGGCAAGCATGGACTCTCCTCCGCATGGATTTGATGAGTTGCTGTATGTGTCTTTGGGTGATATTCAGCCACTTCCCTTGTAGCGTTTGCTCCAGTTGTTGAGGGTTGCTAATGACATGGTCGTGCACTCATCGACCAAGCTCATCCCAGAGATTCTCAATTGGCAACATGTCCGGCGATAAGGTAGTCAATCCAACAAGTTGGAAGTCCTGCTGCCGAATTGCGTTCATGGTTACTCGAGCAGTATGAGGAAGGGCATTATCCTGCTTGAAAATCTGAAGGTCTTGATTTGCCTGAAATGTCAGGATGACTATTAGCGTTATCACCTCATCCATGTAGGTCTGTGGTAACGCGTCACTGGAATACGTGTAGAGGTGTCCGATGATAGAAACTGATGCCTGCCCAAGCGTGCACACTTCTTCCTCCGTAGCGATTCCTCTCCATGACGCAATTGGGAGCGAATCTTTCACTTTGCCATCTCCAAATCTGAACTCGTCCATCAGCACGGAAAACATTGAATCTGCTCTCGTCTGTGAAGAGCACAGAATTCCAAACACGTAGAGTCCAGGTTTGATGTTGCCGAGCTCATTGAAGATGCATACAGTGACGCTGAAGATTCAATACAAGGCTGCATAGGGTCTTCTGCAGTTTAGTCCCGGGTTCCTCAGTCTGTTGCGGATGATGTTTTTGTACACTGGGCCGCTGCTGTCAATGGTCATAACTGCCGTTTGACGAGCAGTTTGGAATCGGTTGCCAAATGGGTGAGAACATTATGGCGGTCTTGCACGTTTGATGTCGCACTTGGCTAGCCCTCCGTTGTCGAGGCCGACCGCTATCAACTCACTTTATTGTACATGGTAAAAATGAGATTTTCAATGGCTGCTGACCTATTGACCTAATTCATGCCTACAACGCATCGCAGTGACTCATCACTCACAACATGACTACCACGAGCCAAATAGCATTTCAGGTTTTCCAAATATCTGATTTTCTGTAGTGGTGTGTATAAGGTAAACCGTCATTGTGTATTGTGGCATAGCGACGCTACGAAAAAAATTCCTCCTTTCTTTCCAAAATTCCTGAAAATATCCTCCTTTTTTGTCTTACTGGCAGCTATGATTATTATAAATGTTGTCTTGTTATTGTTGATTAAAGAAAAGTTTTTTAAAGTAGTAGTTTAAAAGTACCAGTAAAGATTTTTAACAGCTAAGTTCTTTTGCATGCTAAGTTAAGCAAACTTTTAACACTTATGAAGAAAGATGGCATTCAGTCAGACCTTGTCAGACAATTTTCTAAATTCAATTTTGAAATTGTTGCATAATGCATGATAGAATGCTCTCAGTCTTCTGGGATGTTTAAAAAAAGATAATAAGAACTGTACTGTAAGTTCTTCGGTTTAGATTGTATTAAGGAAATGAGTGACCTTATTATCATCAGCGACTCCGATGACGATGAGTGCAGCGACGTCATATGCTTCTCTGCCAGTGGCTGCCCCACCCTCAAAGCCACCAGCGCCAGCCTCCTCCAAGGGGCCTATCATCGATCTGACACTAGACAGTTCTGATGATGATGATGACGATGACGCTGTGATTCCTAGTGACCCCGTGTGTATCAGCCCGTCTCCAATCATTAATCTTGACACCCCGTCCCCAGCCCCTATCCCTCCTATGCCAGGTTCCCCTACCATCCTTCTATCCAGCTCCCAATCGTCCTCCCCCTCCCTTGCTGCCCCTCCTGCCCACAACCATCATCCAGCCCCGTCGTCCTATACATCTAGTTCCAGCTACAGCAGTCACCTTCCTCCAGTAGCAGCACCACCATTGCGACGGGACAGCTCCCCACCCTTAGGGTCGATGGACAACATTCTCCGCCACAGCCCCCCAAGCCTCACTCAACCCTCTTCCTCCTCCAGCTCTCTACAGGCTCAGGCTCTTAACCTTGAGGCCATGTCTGACGCAGACTTCGATGAATTCCTCAAAGGCCTATCATGGGGGGTTTGAATTCCTCAAATGCTATCATGGGGGTGAGGGAGGGTTGAGAATTTCGCCATTTTACATCTACCGTACCATATTCAGGGGTGGACATTTGTTGTGGAAACGTGCGTCTTTATCATCAGACTCTGTTGTGTTATAGTGATATGATTAAGTCGTCAAGAGCTTTGTTCTCCACATGTGTGAAACATTCCCACCCCTGCAATTTGTGAAGTGGTGCTTTTATTTTTCTGGTTTTATTACTTAGATATGGATTCCCTGTAAGGGTTTTAGAAATGTGAAAACATTCCAGTGCACCTTCCCCTTAATCCTTCATTTAATTCCCCTTTTTTAAAAAGTTTGATTTTAAGCCTTTGTATATTTAAAACGCTGGGGGAGGGGATGGTCAGGGGGTGCTTTGGGAGGTGATGGTTGAGAGCTTTTGGCAGGGAGTCCTTTGTTCTCTCCTTTTTTTGTGTCCTGATGGTTGGGGGCTTTTGGCAGGGGGTCCTTCGTCCTCTTTTTATTTTCTGTCATATTGCAGTATACTTGTCATGCCGTCAATGGTTGTTTCTTGCAATGCAGTCGACTACGCTTAAATTGATGTTGGTGTAGAAAAAAAAAGATCAACACCGTTTAATAATTTGTATCATGCATGAATTTTGAGCAAAAAAATCAAAATAGTTTGTGTTAAGCCCCTATAAATAGCAAATCTTTCACAGTAAAAGAAAGATTTTAAGGCCATATGACAAAATAGGTGTACCAAGCGTGATGCCTATTTTCACATTGTTGGTTAGTGCGACCTTGGAAACAACGAAACAAAAGATAAACTCATTCATTTTATTTTTATGTAGGCATTAAATGATGGGGATACAAAATTTAGTTCCAAATACTCAAGCGACTTCAACTTAAGCGTAGTCTACTATATGTTTTTAGAATCAAAGATTTTTAATTTCCCTTTTTTCAAAGCCACTGCTTTAATATGCTTTGTTAAAGAAATTAAATTTGTTTTTCACTTTTGGGGTCTTGAGTAAATGCAAAATTTGGATGTGATGGAAATTGTGAATATGTATTTATTGCTGAATGATTCGATTTGTCTTTGTCTGTTTTTACTATTTAAAAAAGAATTCTCGCGATACAGAAAATCATCTGACTAATTCAGTTATGACAATGTTACAGACTTTATGTTCTCTTCAGAAGATAGGCCTTATACAGCTCTCTGGTTTTTGAAGCAACGTCATACAGGGTTCTTGCACGCCCCTTGCATTCCAGCCCTGAAATCTTCAAAATCTGTATAGTTTTCTTACAGCTGAGGATTTTACCACCATGGCAATAGTAAATATTATGGCTAAAACTTGGGCAGCACCGAAAAATGTGACTCATTTTGCCATCCAGTACCTTATCTACCCGAGCTTTTCCAGCCCAGTGTTCAGCACATTATTTGGCGCTGTGGATAACAAAAACAAACAAAAAAGCACTGGATACCGTAATAGTAATATGTTGTGGTGCTGCACCTTTTCTGCTAGTGCTTTTTTTTTTTTTTTCTCGATATGTCTTTTTTAGCCCTGGAATTTAAGAATATTACCCTTGAACAGCATTGGAATGATATTTAGAGGACGCAGCAGGGACCCTGAATAGTCTTGTTTCTCCCTTGTGGATGAATGGTTGCTTTCGGGTTTGTTTCTCTCAGAAGTCTAATTTGAGCTCCAAATCACCCGTCTTTCAATCGTGTGCTCTGAATGAATGCCTTCAGTTTACTTTGTGAGTGATTTAACACATTTACAATGTTCAGTGTTTTTTAATCAGAATTTCTCCCTTTCTATGAAAGTGATGTGAAATGTCATTCTCAACTAAATTTTTGAAATTGTAAATATTGCTCGCTAAAATTAAAATGCTCAAGAAATGGACTGGTTATGAAATTATATTATTTCTTAAACAATATTAGATAGAAAAGCTACTCATACACACAGGGAAACTGCATTTCAGGCCATTCGTGTGTGAATCATTTGCTAGAATTTTATCATTGAGCTTGAAACAGAGATACAATTCTTGTAAAAATTAGTCAAGTGTGCTTATAATTGTCTTCCATATTCATCAAGGTGACTATAGAACTAGGAAATAAAGTGTATGTATTTGTCCAATTCAGGGAACACAAGTAATAGTTTGAAAGATGGTGTGACTGCTGTTTACAGGACCATTGGTTTTATGACTGTGGGATGCACTACTTTAAAATACTATTTGAAAATGAAAATGATGAAATTATGGCTTTTCTCAGGATATTATATATATTATTATAACTAAATATTTTTACGATTTGTGTCATTAAAAAAAAAACATTTCACATTTTTCAGTTCTCTAATCATCCTTCAAACAGTAAAGTTACCATAGACAAATTTAGTAGTCATCTCCTTCCCAATGTTTCCTTTTTGTGTTAAGGTGCTTCTCTTAAATGAAGGAGAAATGTTTTGTCAAAATATCTCAAGTTTCAGCTTCAACTGCTGAAAAGCGCATGTGTGGGTGTGGTGTTCAAAAAGGATTGTGAATGAACCAACTCTTGGGACTGTGCCAAATTGTGACGTCATCACTTATGCCAGTGGGCAAGCTTCCTAGGAGGAAGACAATTGAAACATTCTTCTTACGGCAGTTTTCGTTAAGTGGGTGACCTATGTTGAAGAACAAAGGGGGAGTTGAAATCCACATGCACTTGTTGACAATTTAGTTGGGTAAAAGGGGTGAGAATGTGGAAGTGGTACACTATTTATTGATATTGTGTTCATTTCGCGTGAAAAAACATTACCTATTCAATCTGAAGCAAGCTATTGGTATTATTTATTTCTGTGTTGTGTGAATTCTGGGTGAGAGTGGCTAAGATACCAGGAGAAATATGTTGGCCAGGTGTCGCCTCTGCTGTTTATGTAATCTTCAGAAATTTGAGTCTATTGACAACGTGCACAATATTGTTGAATGAAATTGAAATATGGATTTTACTCATGTTGAAAGATGCGGTCTTGATTCGTAATGTTGCTATGTTCAAGATTTGCCTGTCTGGTCTATCATACTTTTTCTTTTTAACCCTTACACGTTGCCACATTGACAATTGTCCAATCAACCTAGCATTGCCTTTGCCACAGTCGACAAATGTCGATTGACTATAACAAAGCAAATTTTTAGTTGAATGAAGGAATATATCTTGTGTGATCTCCCTTTGACCATAACTTGTTTTCGCAGCTGGATGCGACTGTTTCGAGTCTTAATGGATTTAGATCACTTTCTCTAATCGTGAACACCGTTTCTTTATTTTTTCCTACTATTCAGGTCAGTAATGTTCTTATTTAACAATACGACTTGGATTTTGGCAAAGATGGGAGATTTTCATATTCCTCGATCATTCATAAACTAGAAAAGAAAGTTTCTAGTTCAGGTGATATGAATTATTTTGGGGGGGCACCGAGTCGTTTTCTCTCATTTCCCCAAAAACCCCTGTGGCAAAGGCTGTGCAGTTAGGGCTCAGGGCAGTGGTATCGGTAGGGTTAACCTATCAAAAAATAAATATAGTGTTGTCATTTTTGTCATTTGAAAGTTGTGTGTAAATATGTTACAAAATTTTGAACTTTCATGGAAAGTTTTTACTATTACTACTAGTCTTATGTTTGTGTTACGTTGTTTGCTCTGAAGAAAATATTGATAAAAATATATATATATATGAAATGTGACAAGTCTTTGGATTTTATTCTTTATGTTTGGATGAGGGTGTGTCTGGTTAGGACTATCGTTTCATCCTGTGTGACGACTGCCTGTATCTTTGTTATCTCGCCTGTCACTCTGGTTGACAGTGAAACCCCCCCAATGATGGTTGCCGCCCATGGACTACGTCATTTCTGATCTCGCTCTTCTTTCTTAACTGTATATTTTATGAATTGAGTATATCCCTTCTGCATGGGGCTGCCTGAGTGAAACTTTCGGTCACCTCAGACCGGGATAGGGACTGACTGATCGACTGGAATCTACTTCTGTTCTATCCCTTGAACTATGTGTCGTGTCCCCCTTGTCTTACTTTTTCTCAAGTGCTTATGTGACCCATGAGTGTTGCAAGCGACTCTTCCTAAACCTTGATTTGTCCTAAAACAGCAACAAACACAAACTAACCTTTTTTCTAACCCCAACGGGGGGTGCAGCTCCCCCAGTGGTGGGTGCCACCATGGACTTTGATTTGTTTGGAGCCCTGTGACCTACCTGTGTCGATAGAGCCCTAAAACATCACAAAACAAACAAATCACTCTGGATGCAGTGATCTGGAGTTTGAATCTTGCCTCTTATTATTTTTTCCCTGGGCTTTCAGATAAGTTCATCGAGGCTCAGCTCAGGGCTCGTCGCAATTACGCATTCGATTTGCACGCAGAAGGTTCTGAGTGTCATTGGGATTTTGTTATGCCTCTGGGGGATTCCTTGGTGTCTCTGGGGGTTCTTTATGGAATCAAAGTTCTTTTGGAGATGGATTATTATAAACCAGAGGTTTTGCCTTTGATATAACGGTTAATACGTTACTCTCCTTTCCGTATCCAATTCACCTTTTACCATTACAGGGCCAGCACTATGAGGCTGAATTTCTCTGGATCAAGATATTAAGCCAAGCAGGTGATTAACCCACTGTGACCCTTGTGGTAGGAATTAATTTTGCCTGGACAGTGGCCTTGTGGCCTATTCTTATCGATTTTCAACTGCCATGGGTTCTGTAACGTGCGCAACATGCACACTGGACCTCCTAGTTTATCGTCCATCCCCGAAAGGACCAGGTTCTTTGATCCCACCTACCTGAATAGGATCAGGGGAGTGGCATATAGGTTTTCAGAGTTTCAAGGAGAAAAATACCCGATAGTGTCGCTGCCGGTTATCGAACCTGGTACCTTTCACTTCAGAGGTGAGAACCGTACCTCTGCGCCACTGGTCGAAAAACGAACAATCGTAGAACCTATGACATTTTTATGAAACCCTACGGGTCCAAATTTTAAATTACCTTACCGACTTTACATTGTGTTGGAAATGATGTACCACCACTTTTTAAAAATCTGATTTTAATCATATGATCTCAAGCTTAATGTTTCCCACATTTGTGTCGTAAGTAGGTCAGGGCACAGTAGGCTGATCACCTGCTTTCCTTATCTACCTAATCCAAAGTTTTTCCAACCCTGTGTTCATCAGCAATGCTGGACATGGAGCTGGGCGCAACACTGCTCAGTAGTGTAACATGCACTACGGGTAATGAAACAAAACAGTAGGGTCATATTTTATCTCAACCTCTACTAAACTCTTAACTCTGTTAATAACATCACTGGTGCCAGTTACTTAAATTATGATATGCGATTCGTCTCCCTTTGACAGGATGTTGGTCTTGTGTAGTAGTGAAGTAGTAGTATAAATTATAAAGTTGTTCGTGTTAGTTGGGTCTAGTGAGCCAAATAGTTGTTATTGTTAGTTGGATCAATGATACTATATAATCATTGGTTGGATCAAGTAAGCCAAATAATTGTTAGTGGGGTCTATTGAGCCAAAAAGTTGTTAGTTGGATCAATTATTATATATACTATATAGTATCATTGGTTGGATCAAGTGAGCCAAAAAGTTGTTATTGTTAGTTGGATCAAGTGAGCATCTTGCGCTAAGAAGATCAACCACCCACACAAATTATGACATTAGAAGATAATGATGCCGTGACAACAGAATCGCCACATGTTTAATTACACAATAACGGTAGCCTACCCTAATGATTTTGTTATCAGCAGACGAGATGTAACAAATTGTTTGAACTCATTATTACAACTCGTTGTGAAATAATTAGTAGAAATTCGCCTGGCGCACATGAAATAGGAAATTTACCCATAGAAAAGAAGCTGATAAGTCAAATTATCTTGTGTGGACAAGGACCTTGATTAGTAAAATTAGGTTTATGAAGGGCTGCGTAACCCCGTGTCAGTACAACGTGATGGAGAAAAAAAGGTCTAAGACTTTTTACAAACAAAGGTCATATCAAAGTTCAAAGGTGGCTCTAAAGAACTTGAGAAGATTCCACTTGAGTCTCCAGAACAGAGCCATGAAAACTGATGAAAGGACCAGAAAACCAATCCACGTTAGGGGGGCCCGAACCTGGTCCTCAGCGTCCGACTTGTCCACTGAGATAGGGACGCCGTGGTGTGTAGGAACACCATTTTTTAGTTGCGGCTAGTTATGGAATATTATTAATATTGCACACTATTTAAATTTGATGAGTGTATTTAGTGAAGTTTATGAAATGCCACCGGTGTTCTCGCGGCAAATGCAACCCTTGCAAACCAAACAAAATGAAACGAACGTAACTAATTTTAATAAGAAAACATAGTGTAGTATCAATTCGCAGTAGATGCTGAACACGATTCAGATGTCAGAATTCAAATATTTTGACTTTGACTTCCAAGGATTTTGAGCCCCCATTAGGCGCATCTGCTGACTGAAGCGAAAATATCGAACACTGCTTGATTTCCATCAGTCCGCGACCAGTCCATTCGTTGATAATATATCTATCCCAGTGTCTTTCTTTCTTTCTTATCCCTTTTACCATTACAGCGAAGGGCCAGTACTATGGGGCTGGATTTCTCTGGATCAAGATATTAAGCCAAGCAGGTGACCTTTTTGTGGTAGGAATTAATTTTGCCCGGACAGCGGCCTTGCGGCCTACTATTATCGATTTTTAACTGCCAAGGGTTCTTTAACGTGCGCAACGT
>JARBEQ010045337.1:4584-15192 GCA_030265355.1 Tritonia tetraquetra | reverse complement strand
ACTCGCGGGTGATTTATTCGCCACTAGGAATGCTTTTTCGCCACTTGCAGGTGTTTTTCACCCAAGTATTCGATGACATGATCTGGTGATAAGTTCTTTCAATTTCAAGATGTTATTTCTTCTGATATATCTAATATGTAATTATAAGAAAATATGAAAAACACTTTTTATCTTTCACCTCTACACAAGTCAGTCAGTGAGTAAAAACACTTGAAAGTGGCTGAGCTAACCAAGTTCACTGGGATACAAATTTTAAAAAATATAAGATAGATAATTGACTTTTTAAAAGACCAACATACACAGGTAGAAAAATGAATGGATGAAGCATAGCAAAGATAAAAGTAAATATTTATACCAGGTGGGTGTTTTTGATGGGCGAGTGGCGGTAAAAGTTAATTTATGTAGAGGAAAGCACAACTTTTGTAATACCAACACTGATTTTCAGAACGCCTAGAAGGGTTTTTACTTTAACCTGCTGTTATTGGACACGTTTTATCAGGGTAAAGTTCAAGGGTTGGATTTATTGGGGCATGATATTGAGTTATACAACCATCACAAGTGATTTATTCTCACCTCGGTGATAATTGGGAGAGGGGTATAAGTTTTGTTGTTGTTGCTGTAATTGAAATTTATTGTATTATTTAGATAGAATGACTTTGTGTTATTTTTCCATTCAAATTCAATTATTTTAGATGGAAAATTATGGGCATGTTGGTACCAGTACCAGGGTATTTAGTGCGTGTAGTAGAATTAACTACTATGATTTTGAAGATTTTGAGTTTTTCGTTATGATTTTAATAATGCTGCTTTTCTGGTGAAAATATGGAGCTAATGGGACATACGAAATTGGGTTGAAATCAGGCTGACAGTTATAAGTGTGAGCTTGCTTGAATTTTTTCGATAGTGAGATCGCTTCTTGATTTTGGTGTTTAAGTTAATGGAGTGTTGTGGATGACAACAAAAAACCCAACAAATTTATGTGTTTATGAACAAGGAAACATCTGGTTTTATTTTTAAAGCATTAACACAGGCCTATTATCATGAGTGTAATCTTGAATTGCTTTTGTGATGGACAAACTCTCTTTGGGGGTTTCTTTTTGTGATGTCATCTTTTCTGTTTCATCTGAGTAAGGATTCTTGTCTATTTCACTTTATTAAAGTAGTTTGAATCAAGTTCACTGCACCACATAATGGGTTCTGATTCAAAGTAGATGTTGATTGTGACGGTCAGTGTATCAGAAAAAGAAAATAAACTTTGTGATTATTTTGATATGCCCTCTCTTATAGATCCTGAAAATGTCTCTACTCTTATATTTTGTGAATTTCATGTAACCATACCGCCTTGGAGAAAAAAACCCCAATCTGTATAGTATTGTAAACTGTGCATAATGTAATGTCAATGATATAATATATAAATCCTCACTGATTTATAGTGGATATATGGTTAATTAGCATTTCATTATGAATTACACTTTGTTCCAATTTGAAATGCTGCCTGCAAACCATAGTTTGCTTCTTTCAACAGCTGAATTCCGTTGCTCTCTGAGCATCCCTTGGCTCTCTCAACAGGATATTCAACAATTTATTATTTTTCAAAATGAGATTGGCCGTTCAAGCAATAACATCATATATATGTACTGTATCTGCCTTTGTTTGATTTGATGCTTACGATTGATTGTTGTCATAATGGCATGACGATAATGATGCTGCCACTGTCACTATTGAGATCCAAAAGTCGATGTTTCAACCTCAATTTTCATCAGGACAAAAGTAGTAGATAGAAGTAGATAAGTTTATATCATATTTTTAAAAGAAGATGGTTAGAAGAAGAGAAAGTTTATTTCATAAATACTGAAAATAGTTGGTTATCTCAACTGCAAAAAGCACCAGCTAAGATAACTAATAACATACACTGAATCTCATGATGATGGCTTTATTAATCCAGAAAGATTTGAATCTTATCTATTGAAATATTATTTCTGTGCCACAAGCATTCCACTTTTGTGTAAATGACACAAGAGTTACAAAGTGTATGAGACATCATGTTTTAAGCTCAGAATGACGCTTGTAGTGTATCATACATGAAACACAATCTTTCACTGTCTTTCCTATTATAATATTATAGTAGGAAAAGGTAAAATTTCTCCATCAAATTAGGAACCATTAATGTTTTTGAATAATTATAATGAATTGTAAATCACATATCTCCAAATGATGATGCTGGGTGGTTACCCTGACAAAAGATTACAACCTACTACTACTACTACTACCAGCTCATCATGGATTGACTTGCATGACTGACATATGTATCCTGATTGGTCTCCTGTCACCTTGACTACATGATGTTTTCATCCAGACTCGGATTAAGAAGGCACGCTCATGATGTGCTCAACATGGTCTCACTATTACCTGAAAGAGAAGCACAAGTCACAATATGGAATTAAGGACATGGTTACACAAAGGACTGTATAACTCTCAGTGATAGCTCTATTTAAAAAAAACAAAACAACAAAAACCCAACACTTCATATAATTCAAAGTATAGATGCATTACCTTTAACAGAAATATAAAATGGTTTCCTCTTTAAATGCATTGCTGAAATCGTCGTTATGGAAAAAGAGCATTTCAACCTTCTTTTTAGCAACATAACATTTTAAATGTTTTCCCCCTTTTGGCTTTTATTAATATACAAATTATTATAGTTTTCAGTGTTTTTAAATTTCCTCTCGGATTGAACATAGCTTAAATGAAATTCAGGTTACATGAGTTTAAATTTTTCTAACTTCAGATGAGTGGAGGTGACCAGAGCTATTGGAATTCCTCCTTTTCTGAATCTGTGGACAGCAATGGAGCATTAGCCAATATTTATCATGGATGTCAATACTGTGAAACTTTTTTTAATACTCAAGCGGAATTTGCGAATCATGTTCATCATTGTGAACAGCCAAGTCTAACTTTTCAGTGTTCTATTTGTTATTGGACTATAGATCATATGGAAATGATGATACGTCATATGAAAAATCACCCACAGTTACGATACAGCTGTGACCTTTGCCAGACTCACTTCAAAACAGCAACAGGACTCAGGCTTCACAAACAAGTCAAACATATGGATAGACCATCTCTGGCCTGCGAATTGTGTGGGAAAGTGATGTACAGCAAAACTAATCTTGATGGTCACATGAATCAGCACAATGGTGTCAAACCACATGCTTGTCATTATTGTGATAGAACTTTCTCCTACAAACAATCCCTCAAAGCCCATGAAAAAATCTGTTCTCGTCGGCATTTGTTAGCTAGTTAAATCCTGAAGTGAAGGCTGTTTAAAACAATAATTTTGTAACAGAAAACACATATTAACGAGCCTTTGAATGTACAGTGGACTACGTTTAAGTTGAAGTCACTTGTGTAATCTTCGTTTCTGTTAATTTTTTTCTTTGGATCGAGCACTGATCTTCTTAGGGAAGTCAAACCTAATTATTGTGTAGAACTGCAGATGTGTTGGATCTCTTTTCCACTCCCCCAACGATATCAACTTAAGCGTAGTTCACTGTTTTTTCCTTTTTTTGGGGAAATCTACTGTTTTTTCTCTCCATAATGTTACATTATTGACACATGACATTATGACATAGATATTTATTTTGTTTCTATCGTCAAAGGTTGTTGCTATTCTCTCAGTGTCAATCCAAAATTTTGTTGATTTGGATATTAGTTTAAAGAAGGTTGTTTTTGTTGGTTTTGAATAATGAATGACTTGCTTAGTCTTAATGAACCTATGCATTGCTATTATAGAGAAAAGAAGATAGCAAGCAATTTTTTTTACAGATTGCACTGTGTGCCATATGATTATTTATTTCTCAGCATATTGTCCTGAAAACTGATAATATTTAATGGATAAGATTTTTTTAGTTTTGATTTTTTCTTCTCTCTTTATTTTATTATTATTGTAGATAATTTAGACAACTCAAAATTCCTAAGTATCGATTTGGCCATTCTTGTCCATTACCCAGGTGTATCCCTGGTACCAGCAACATCAATCAAGTTTCGAATGTTCCCCTTCAACCTCATTAGCTCATCGCGATTCATCTGGTATTCAGTCCCGTGACTGGGAAGCTAGCTGGTGTGTGGAATGCCAAATTGCTTTTCCAGATGTGGAGACTTGGAAAAACCATCTAGCATACTGCTTTAAGCCCCAATTGGTGTGTCCAGACTGTAATGAGCCATTTCTATCACAAGTTGCACTCAACAAGCACAGAAAAGAGAATCATGGATTTTTTCAGTGTCAGTATTGTGATTTTACATGCCTAGCACCTAGTAGCCTCAAAAACCATATAAAGCGGGAGCATCATCCTAATTATGTTTGTTCAATTTGCAGTAAGACATTTCGTTGTAAGATTAACTACTCAGGCCACATGAATATGCACAGTGGAGCCAAGCCTTATTCATGTGGAAAATGTGGAAAGTCGTTTGCTTATCAGCAGTCTAAACTTGCTCATGAAAAATTGTGTAATTATTGACATTATGCTGGAAAACTTTTCTGATCCTGTGACTGTGATCACTTGAGCACTTGCTGCACTGGGGAAAAAAGTTATCATTTAACGCATAGAATATGAATGAGATTTGAAATAACTGATTGCTTGCTTTTGATATGTCTTTTTATGCTTTTTTACCCAAATGAGTAAGTACCCTTTTGATATTGTAAGGAGGTTGTGTGTATTTAAAAAACAGCAATTTTTTTTTGCTTTTAGATAATTTGGTTTTTCCCTTCAAAAGAGAACTCTTTATTATCGATGGTGTCAGGCACACATGGGCCAACTCCGAGATTTGAGGAAAATAGATTATTATGCAAACGATGGCGAGCTAAATCATCTATAAATGTAGTAAAAATTCATAAATAAAATCTTCCTTCAAACAAAACAGTCAACTGTATTGTTCCATTTAAAAAAAAAGTTGTAATGATATAGAAGAGGAATGTTATACTATTTATACAGAGAGAACCCATTTGTGATTTAGTTTTTACTGTTGCCTGTCAAAACATTTTTGGACCGCCCCCTTAACATTTACTTCTTTCGAAGATAGTTGACCAACACCATTGATATTCATTGTGTAATTTTTTGTAAAGAATTACTTCTTATTCATTTGTTTTGTTTGTTTAATTGAACCCCATTGATACCGCCAAGCAGTGTTGGGGCCGCCCTATGTTCAGCCATGAAAGCTATCAAGATACCCGCCATAAATGCAGGCACCCTGCCCACCAAACATAACTGAACATAGAGCTGGAAATTCTGTGGATCAAAGAATCTCAGACAAGCAGGTGATCATCCCACTGTTTACGCACGTCTTTACTGGCACCGTGGGCAATACACTGAGCAGTATTAATCAATGACAGGTCAATAAACAAATTACTGTAGCCCTTGTGGGAGGTTATATCAATCTGGAAACGTTAATTTGTGCTAAATAGAATTTATCATGTAATTCTTGTTTTTTTTAAAAAAGGTTTGAGATTTTTACAATTTTAATTAATTTCTATGTATTTTACATCATAACTGATTATCTTTATTGTTGACGCACTTCTTGATTATAATTTTTTCAAATTTTATTGATTAGTTCCTGATGTTTTTATCAACACTTACATTCTGATTTGTAAAAATCCAATTCTATTTTTGTATTATTAGTTTGAAATATGCAGCATGTAGTTATGTCCTGCAACATGTTTCCTCCCTCCTCTAAGAAGAAGAATCTGCTTTTTTACTAAAACCCCATTCATTACAATTTGTTTTGTTTTTTAAGATGTGCTTTTGGCACAATGTCAAAGACAAGACTTACAATTTTCATAAATATTGTTTGTATCTGATCAGATATAAAGATCCCCACTAATTATTTATACTGGGTGACAAAAAGATGATTGTGAGACAAATTCTGCCATAAAGATTCTAAGTGAACATTCGCTTACTAACGCTGCAATATTATTCCCTGGCTACTTTAAGACAAAACCAGGAAATGATAAAGAAAGAAAGAGTAGGGATGGTTTCTTTGTTCAGTGAGGAAATAAGAAAGAGAAATGGAGGGTGAGGGACAGGAATGGTTCTCGTTATTACCAAAGCCCGGGTTGGAGAGTGTCATTATTCCAGTGTTATATAGTGCGTTAAGAAGGGGAAAATCAGAGGATTATAATTTTCTCATTATTGCTGAGGTCTAGTTATTTTTTATGTCATTAAACACAAGGAAAGGTTTTTTTCTTTCAAATGCAGATTTTTTGTAGTGTACACAAGCTTATTGATGCACTGTTAATTTATTTCTCCAAAACTATGTTATCTCGGCTCCAGGAGACCCAAATGTTTGGTGAAGGCTATTGAATATAATTCCTTTCATGGTGGCTTGTGTTGTGAAATATGATTTTGACTTCTTAATTTATTATCAACATGGTGGAAATAGTGGCTTTTGTTGTGAAATATGATATTGACTGCGCTTTTGCCTTGTAGTTGTGGAAAATATGTTTCATGTCATGATTTGTATATTTTCAACTATGAAGTAAGCTCAAGTATATAGGTTTTTTTTTGTCATGATTAACATATTAATATAATTGTTTCACAAAATGTAAATAAGGGTATCCTGGATTATCTGGGATTTTGCTATTATATTGGATGAGAAACGGACCTTTTCATGACTTAAATTTCAGAATTTATGTATAATATTATTTGCGGGCGGTTGGCGGTACCCCGTCTGTGGGCCGGGGTGTGCTAAACCGGTCCACACTCTTTCCTTTGTCTTCTATCCCCCTCACCTATCGTCCTCGCTCCCATGTAGATCTGTTGTATTCTTATTTTTGTTTTGTTTTTTGAGAGATGATTTTTTTTTCATGTAAATCATCTCTCTTTGTAGTAATCATTCTTACCATTACTGTATATTTTACAAATTGAGTATATCCCTTCTGCAGGGGCTGCCTGAGTGAAACTATTTCGGTCACCTCAGACCGGGATAGGGACTGACTGACTACTGGAATCTACTTCTGTTCTATCTTTGAACTACCGTATATGTTGTCCCCCTTGCTTACTTTTTCTCAAGTGCTTATGTGACCCATGAGTGTTGCAGGGCCTCTTCCTAAACCTTGATTTGTTTGAAGCCGTGTCTGTGTCGATAGAGGCCTAAAACAGCAAGAAACAAACAAATAGTAATATTTTGTGGATTTAATTTACATGATATATGATGTAATTTTATTGAATTTTTTAATGGAATCATCACATTATCATCCAAATGTTATCATTGACATGAATGGTTAAAAAAATAGAAATACTACTTTACACATGAGTCAGAGACTCCTAATTCTTCAGGTGATTTTCTTGATTGTCTTTTTCATACAATATTCTTCTATTTCCAAAATGTTTTATAGAATTTGTCTCCTCAGGTGTTGTAAAAGAATTCCACTGTAATTTTTGTTCATGCATACTGTTGATTGATATACTTAAAAAAAATAAAATGCATCCACTTTGTTAAACATACATTTAAAGTCTTTACTTTACCATTGAATTTGAAGTGTTTTTATGGGTTACTAGCTTCTGACATATATTCCTCATTATAGCAAGATATCTAGGAAATATCAGTATTTTTAATTATTTTTTTTTTACAACACTGGTTAGGTGTAATATGGAGATCTAGTTTATTCTTGACTTGTTGTTTAGTACGAGCTTTGGTTTTTGTTTGTAATCACTAGGCATGGTTTTCGAGGGAAGAAAGAAGGGAGTGACTGAGGTTGTTGAGCTTTTTCTTTGATGCTGCGCCTTAGTACATGGCAATTTTCTGTTCTCTTCCACCAGGCAGCGAGAGGGGAAGGCAAATCATCAGGAGGAAAACGTGGTGCTTCAGAACTCATTGGAAAGTTTGCTGCCTATGAATGCTCATATTGCTCTGTGATTCTGACAGAATATGAAGACCTGACTCTTCATAGTAAGAGCTGTCCCTCTCCTTCCTGCAGCATGATATGTTTGACTTGTGGAGAGAAACTTCCAAACAAACCTGAAATGAGGCAGCACCTCAAACTAGTCCATTCCCATAAAACGTTTGGCTGCAAATATTGTGACATGATGTTTTTAAGTAGTTCTGGCTTGCTGAGTCATACAAAAGCAAAGCACAAACCAGATGCAAAGACTTTGTGTCAGCTATGTGGCCAAGCTTTTCACAATAAGGCCAATTTGGAGGGTCATATGAATATGCATTTAGGCATTCGCCCCTTTAAATGTAAGAGATGTGGGAAGAGTTATGGACATTCCAAATCACTTATAACTCATGACAAAATGTGCAAATCCATCGTGAGCTCTCCTAAAATGCTCACTTCCAAGAACCTCGGTTCACAAGGCAGAAGTCATTTCAGAGGTCAGGTCAATTTGACTAAGTCTAACCCCAAACCAAATGTGCAAGAAATTTCTAAAAAGGACGAGAAGAAAGAGATGCCCCCTGCACCAGCGCCAGCAGTCTCCACACAACCACTTGTATATGAAACCTACCAACCCTTTGAAGGAAGGGAGGACAAAAGAGACACTAATTCCAGTGAAAGGAGCATGACTTTGATTCCCAATGCAAATCAAAGCTTTTCATTCACCGACTCGTCATATTCCCAAACCTTTGCAGAACCTGTGTCCCAGTCTAGTCTAGTCATGTCAATGTCAGCCATGAATTCCCCAAACACAGCCAACATCCCTATGGCAAATCCAGTCTATGCTCACCCAAATTCAAGTTTTGTATTGCCACAGGTTGCATATGGCATGTATCAACAGGGTATTTTGCCAGATCAAAGATGATATATTTGAAAAGGTGGAAAATGAAAAAACAAACAAACCCTCAAATGTTGAATAATAGTAATACTATAATAGTGACATTTACTGTGAATCGAGGGACAGACATCATTTCTTTTGAATAGAAAAAGTACAGTGCTGTGAAAAAATTGCATGGCTCGACTCGCACAAATGTTTATGGAAATGTCAAATTTCTTATTTACAAATGACTTCTGCTGAATCTCTCAACTGCAAAATGAATGATCAAAATGAATCCAATGCCATTGATCCCTCCCACTTACGCGCACACACTCCAACATAAGTATACCATCCCTTTCATATTGTTTATATTACACATCGATAATTGATGTCAGTAAGGTTCTAGTGCACTACTACTTGCATCTTCTGCTTTAACATTTCAAGCATAGAGCTGATTTTTTTCTCTTTCTTATAGCATTTGAAATAGTTTCCAATGTTAGATTGAGAATTCCAGGATTCAGTGATATTTTTATCATTGCAGCAAGTAAACAAAAGAAAATGGTATCTGATCAACCTTTACTTTCATCCTTGGGTGTCAGATCACCAGCAAGCCATTTGATGACATTCGGGGTTCAAGTGTATTAAATCTCAGGCGGTTGGTGCTTCGTTGAATTGAGTTACCGACTTTTTTCATCCTATTGACTGGCACCAATGTACTTCTTACTTATCTGTTTGAAAATTGTATAAGTGTCAGATGCTACTTCACTTCTACTTCAATTGTTCGCATGGAAAAGTAAGATTCAGGATATCCTGTAAAAATTAATCAACTGGTTATTATTATTATGTATAAATACAGTATAAATAGTAAGTTTGTTGTCACCTTAGGTCAAACTTAGACACCTGATTATAAACAAACATTGCCCTGGAGATTCACATGGAATATTCTCAAGTCCTTTAGACCCACCTTTGATATATTATGACCTTTATGTGTTGAAAAGGGCGTACGCCTTCAAATTTTAGAACTTTTTAAACAGACCAACATTTAGATTTAATTCGTTGTCTGAGTTTTACGGTCAGCAAAATGATATTAAATTTCATTGTATGTCACTTCTCTGTCATATAAAATTCATACATTCTCCCTCCTGCTTAAATTGAATAACTGTTGAGTTTCCCTTTGCTGTCCATATTTTATTTGATTTTTGTGCAACATGCAGTTCCTGTTTTCCACTCTCCCAATTATCTGAATCTGGATCTCATTTTGCTTGTTGAACCAATAGGGTGGCATTCATTGTTTAAGACTTACGCTGCCACAAATGGCTGCTGGCTGAATATGCCTTAACCTGCCATGGATGTCCTGAGTCATCCAGCATAGGTACTTTTTTCCGGGGGTTACAATCGATAGTTGACACCAGCAAAGTTGTCTTGTCGATATGAATGATATAGACTTTCCAAAAATTGTATTTTTTACACTTTTTTTTTGGAAACAAGATGAGTGACAATGGACAATGCCCACCCTCAGAACGACTCTGATTCTGACTCTTCAGACGATGAAGCCGACTGCAATAATTCTAGACTAGTTGATAAGTGAGAGTGGCGAGTCGGATGAAGTGTCTAGACGTCTAGGCAATGGGGGGATTTGAACATATTTTTCTGATAAAAGGCCAAATCCAAGATGGCTGCCAAGGTCATTCTGCAGCAACCCAAATTACAGTTGTATTGTCTAATTTGTATGATTTTACATGTCCCATAAATTTGGCTACCATCCAAAAAGTGGGTGGCAGTGGGCCAGGCCTTAACCAAAAATAGGGTGGCAGTGTAAGTGTTGAAATTGCCCTTATATTGTGTTGTTGACAAACTTTTT
>JARBEQ010045226.1:0-15193 GCA_030265355.1 Tritonia tetraquetra | reverse complement strand
TGTCGCTGCCGGGATTCGAACCCGGTACCTTTCGCTTCAGAGGCGAGAACCGTACCTCTGTGCCACTGGGACCCCCTCGTTTTTATGGTAAGTAGAATTAATTACCCAATCAGCCCAGATATAAATTTTTCCAATATTCATTTATATGAGGGATAGCCATGCGATAGGAGCAATGTTAATTAGAAACAATTTCTGATGAATACTTTTCTGAGTATTGCTCATGGTGTCAAAAATGGATTATGGACACAGCTAGCTGATCATATGTTGATCTGAAATCCTTACAACATAGTGTTGGACCTTCCGGCACTATTCAAGGTTAAACATATGGCTAACCCCACAACTCACAGACATGTAGCAGTTTTCAGATGAGATAAAAACTACTTTATCTTCCCTTGCCAACCTATTTTGAAATGCTCTATTGACTATTCTTGACAATCTAATAATTTTCTGCACAGTAAAAAAAAGGTGGATTTTACAAATTGTTTTCAACAAATCCCCTTTGCTCTTGCATGTTTTATTACATCATACTATTAACTACATTAAAAAAATAAAAATTATTCTCGATGAAAAACAAATTCATATAACGAAAGATGTGGAATGTCATCGTAAATCATGATATTACAAGTCTGGCAAAGAAACAAACTAACAACCAACAACTGTAAAGAAAGAAAAATAACTAAATAAAGATTATTCCTTGATTACTACGTGGGAACCCGTATAAATTAACTTAGAAAAGAAAAAAAAATATGTTTGAACTGTACAATAATGTCATAAATCAGTGCTTTGATTTGATTAATTTTGTTTGAAATACAATGCATCACACAGTCGCATCACCCAACCAAGCGTCACTAAAAACAGCTGCTATTGCCTTGACTTATGACAAAGTTTCTTATAAATAAATAACAACAATGAACCAAAGCATAACAAAAAACATTGCAAAAATCATAACACCATGTGAAAAATATACATGGCATAATGAAATATGTGACACCATTGAATATAAACGAGATTCATTAAAATAAAAGTAAGTCATTTTCGTCTCTATAAAGATATAAATTAATATCATGAGTACTCTTCACAAACCTATCTAAATGAACCATTCATGTGACTAAATTCTTTGTCATCACATGCCCATCATATGAAATATAAATGCTGAAATTTTTTCATACATGAGGAACATAAGGGCAGCCGTTGATACAGTCTGTAAAAGTTTTGCCTCCAAACCCTTGTAGAGGGAAAAGAATCCCTTTGTTCTGGTGGTGAAAAAGAACAGAAAAACAATTCAATGTAAATCTTAATCACAAAGAGAGAATCTATTTGAAATAATTATATCCCACAATTCAGCTTGAGTATTACTATAGCAATAAAATCTCCTTTTCATACTGTCAACGATCTGTCTGCCGACCAGTAACATGTATATATTTATATAGGGAATCTAATACTATGAGGGCGTTTGGACCGTTCTTACTTTAAATTAACGAGTGTCAAAGAGTACATTTTAAAGCGTAGGAGTCTGCAGTGTACGAGTGTAGAGTCCCGGGTAGAGGATTCTTACTGCAAAATAGTAAATCATTCTTGCTTGACAATTCAACAATAGACGATGTGACTCGCACAGCGGACTCTAAGGGGGAGACGAGACACGGTAGAGTTCGTCTGGTGCATGTTATCCTATAGGTTGGTTTGAATGATTTTGGTTGTGCATTTAAGTAACCATAGTCTCAGATTATAGTTGTCGTTTAAGAAAACATGACAGGGTTTCGATCAATGTATTGTTTGTTGCACTGGTCCTGGTGTTGTATTTCCCAGATCAGAGGCAAGGCGTGTCAGAAAGACTTATTGTATTAAGAATATTATTATCACAATGGGGAGAGACTTTCTTCCACCCACATATTTCCTGTTATTTTCCGGTTTAGTCATCAGCGGGTAATGAAATACGAAATACGCCAGCTATATATTTGGGCCATAATTTCAATTGGGCAGTCGGCGTTCAAACCTCAAGAGAAGAGACTAGACGGATGAGATTAGTACTCAGTTGGTATAGAGACCGTTAGCTATTATTGCATCTTGTTACTCTGTGAGACGTGTGACGGAATCACCAGTGGGTAAGATTGTAGCATATTATTATTTTCTACTCAAATGTTATTTGCGTATGCTTTTCTAATATTACTGTTCAATATTCTTATGCTGTGAGCGTAGGGAATTACCGTAAAGTTCTATGTTCTACATGAATTATTGATAAGCGCGAATTATATTCGGGTGTTATATCATATGATGGTGATTGTACTTCTCAAGGAATAATGTTAAGCTTGCGAACTGAGTTATAGTGACGGCGCTGTAAATTAATTGTTTATAGTAAAATAGATTAATCAAATGATGAAGTGTCAATGTTCATGAAGAGCAGAAGATATAATCAAAGGTAACTATCATTTAGTGTGGGACCTATTCTATTTAGAATGGTATTCTTTTATTTGCAGGAAAGAGCAACACTCCTTTTCAGCTGTAGCTTTTAGAATGACATTTACATAACCTTTGACTGGTGTGACGTGTGTGTGGCGTAGATAACAACCGTTTACGTTGATACTACATTGTTGGGCCGTTATCATAGCCAAGACGAGTTATAGAAGTTGTGGACCTCTCTCACTTAGTGGATAGGAAGTAGACGACTGTCGTGTTTTGTAAGAAGACAGCCGTCACCATTGACCTTTACTCTACTCTGATTCAACAGCCAGGAATACAGCACTACGTGACATATATTGGAAGAGTATTGTTATTGTGTATCATTTTGATATTTGTTTTATCCTGACTACTGTAATATTGCATTGATTGTTTTAATGAAAACCTTACACCGAAAGGTACTAAAAGGTTATTGATAAAGAAGAAGTTTTAATGAATAGATTTAGCAATTGTTATTGATTTGATGATTTCATATACATATATAAATACTATTATAACCCCCTCTTGAACTATTCGTTGTCACTTTTCCTTTGCTAGTAAATACTCTACCTATCAGTCATCTTATCCTTTTCTTCTTGATAAGAAATAAATATCCTATAAGTAACTCTATATACCTGGAGAAAGTGAGTTGTTGATTGATAGTTTAATTTGTGTCACAACTATTGGATACGTGGTTGTTTGATTATTTGTTTGTATTTAGATAAATCACACAAGCGGAGTAACAGAGGGAGACAAATTCCTAGTTCCCCCAATGCCACCTCTGTGACATTAAGAGAAAATTGCTGCTTGGGTCTAGTGACACTTAAGTGTTAAGGAAGCCAGCCTCTGATATTAAAAGACAGGCCCTCTCTTGGAATCCTCAGAGGGCCTACACTGTTCATCTGAGCCACAAGCTTAAGTAAGTCAGTGAAATGATAATAAGGCAAATTGTGCTTTTTTATTCAAAATTTGGTCAACAAGTATCACATTTGGCACAAACTTACTTGATAGTGTATAATATATTCTCCAGAAGGGACTGTGTGCTTTCCAGTTTAGCATAACCAGCCTAGAAAAATAAAGTAATATTGTACTAAAATGTAAAATGTCCATCATTCATTAGTTATCTGGAAGGTAGCATAGCCATGTTTAACAAATAGGAACCAATAGTATTATCTTATAAGCCTCGGACATCCGTAACACAGTGGTTGAGTCACTGGTCTTTGGTTGTGGTCGTCCAAGACTCGACTCTCGCCTTGTGCAGGAATTTTTTCTCTGGACCTTTCATAGTTTTGATGGCTTGTCCTGGAATTTCAGGTGCATTCTTCTTGTTATATTGAATAGCTTGTGATAAAATCTCTGCTTGTTGAAAAGGGTGTAAAAGTAAAATTAACTTTCATAAGCCTGATTCTCTAGTCACAGTGGGTTGACCATCTGCTTGGCTTAATATCTTGATCCAGAGAAATCCAGACTCATTGTGCTGGCCCTACACTGTAATGGCAAAAGGGAAGTGGATAAGAAAGAAAGAAAGCCTGATTCTCTATATTTACATAGCTGATCACATATCATTGCGTCAAAAGTGGCACACTAGTCAAACATTAACTGGTCCATCTTGTAACATGAATACACATACCCCAATGGCTGAATCACCAAGCAATAAAAGTGCAGGACTTTTACACTTGACAACTTCTTGAAAATTGACATGTTTGCATATGACATTGTGCTCATGAGCATGTACGCCCAACAGAGCAGACACAAGACTGTGAATTGAGAGAAAAGACACCCTCTGTCCTCCCTGATGTACTGGAAAAAAACCCCAGTTGAGTTTGTATGGCTCTGACCCAGTGGAGGATTCCTTATCAAAGATGGACTATAAATTGGAGGTCCCTTTCTGATATGACCTATAATGTGTTGCCAAAGGCGTAAATCTAACAACTTTAAACTTTTAATAAAAAGAGCAAAGAAAACTAACTAGTGTCCTTACGCAAAGCGCATCATATAGAGCACGATGAACTTTGTGGATATGCGTTATATGAATGCTGTGCTTTACTTACCCTTAGTCTGCTCTGTATGACTTGTAGAGGATATGTGATGACAGTTGCGACAGCTTTGGCGATTGCTCCAATAATAAAATACATAAATGCACTTAACTCCTGAAGAAGAGAAAAGAAACATATTTTGATTTAAAAAAAAAAAGTTTTCCATTTTATGCAGGTGAAAGAAAAAAAGTAAGACCGATGCAAACATGGAGAAGGACAGTCGAAGAAGAGAGAGAAGAAAAAGGAAATTTGTGGAATGAGCTCAAAAGGTTGGCCCAAGACAGAGTTGAATGGAGATGAGTTGCAAGTTCCTACAGCTTTTATATTCTTTTAAAAATTATCATACAGTCAAGGCATACTTGTAAAAAAATGACTCATCAGAAAATAAGGTTTAACCCTTTGCCACTCGCAACAATTCGCAATTTTAATGCTTCAATTAAAAGGGACATAACTCCATAACAAAATATGAATGTCCCCTAAAACTAATAATTATAATCAAATAATGAAACATGACAAGTGAATGAAAGAACAATGACAATGAGAGGAAAGAGGAATGAATAAGCTACGTACTTGCATGATTTTTTACTAGTTTTATTGTAAAAAGTAAAAAGAATATTTTTTATCATTTATTCCCCCAATGTCATCATCAAACTGGTCTAAATGGAGACAATCGTAAAACATAAACAGCTTTGACAGACTGTAACTTCGTGACCGTTTGGCTGTCTGCTCACATTTTTAAAATCAAAACAAAGAGGAATTACCAAGGAAGAGGTCGCAGCAAACAGCAAAATTCAACGTTCTATAATGCAACCGCCACGTGAAAAGAAGGGAGAGGCACCAACAAGACCAGCTTTCAATCGAGTCTAGTTTCGCTTTGAAGTGAGGCACGAGAATAAAATTTATGTCATTACGAAGAGAAATCACTTTGGAAAAGGACTGAACTGAAAAAGGGGTGCAGTCCCATGATTTTAATATTATGTAGTGATTCCAATGGACCAAGAGTAAAGTAGACGCGGTCGATCAGGGCCGATATGAGTGTGAACTGGAAGCGGACGATCTTGGGCGATATGAGAAGCAAAGGGTTAAAATGAAGAAAACGACAATGATAAAAAAAAATGCAATTGTCAAAACATATAAATTTCAATTTCATGAAATAATTAAAGGCACAATTGTAAAAAATAACAATACAAAACCATGGTGGTAATAAGGAATAACACTCACTGCAGCATTGAAAGACTTTTTGAAATATCGTTTGAGTGCCTCGTAGACCATGAACTGAATGGCAGGGTTACTGGCAAGAAGTAAGGACGGAACTGTTCCTCCCCACAACTTTTGAATTCCTTCGTCCTGTGTGATCTTCATGATACAGTCTAGAAGAGAACAAATTTCATTATTATCTGTAGAATACTTTGTGTCCTTGGTCACTGTATACCATTTCAAGATTGGTGTCTAGTAAGGGACATGAAAAATGAAGCATACTTATGAAAATAAGTATCGTTATTTCAATAAACTTACATTATAGACTAGATTTGACACATACTGTACAATATATTGAGGGCTGCTGGAAATTATTGACCAGTCAATGAAAATGTAAAAAACTTCCGAAGAGCAAAAATCGTCATGTAATGGCTTCTATCTAAACAATAATATTTCAATTTATATGAAACATTTCATTTACCAACAATTCCAGCATATTTTGTCTTGGCCTCATCATCCTTTGTGTAATGGGATGTATGTAGTTTAGCCCCCTGAAGTTTGAGTCTTGTATTAGCGACCCATAGAGGAGTTGTGAGTAGCACATTAACAACACCTGAAACAGATTAAATAGACTACTAGTTAAGACGGTAAAAATCACCTGTCATGTTTCAAAGATGATGTCACAACAAATTTATTTATTCAATCCATTGATTAAGCTTAACATGAGAAATGTATGAAATTAAAAAAACATTTCTTTTCATTTAACGCATGACATTTTAAAAATTATTTTATCCTAGTTGTTAGATTTTACATTCACGATAATATTAAAAATAATTCAGAAGATATAATATTACAAGAATTTCTGAGGGCGACAAGTCACCAGATGAAAGACACAAGTATGTTTTCCTACATCTTTTAAAGACAGTAGATGAAAAAATGAAAACTCTGTTAAGGTTAGGGGACAATATCGTGGAGAGGCATGCCACATTTGTTTATTGATTAATATATTAAGGATCAGGACAGGAAATTAAGCCAAGATGGAGAGGCAGGGGTTAGCAGGTCTCTCATTTATCGACCAAAAATTATTTAATAACAATTTTTATTTTGTAGTAAAAAAAAAGAAAGAGGCTCACCTAAAAAACTATTTGTTTTGATTTTATATTTACATAAGCGAGGCTTAAAAGACAAATGTATCTTTAAAACAAAGAATGAAATGAGCAATAAAAACAAAATAAAATAAAAGTTGAAAATATTGTGCTCTAAATATTTGGCTTTTCAGTCAAAAGGTAAAATATGTGATATTCAAAGCATTCCCAAACAAAAATTTTCATTATAATCACTCTCTCAAAAAACATAAGATTCCTTGAGTTTGAGGAAATACTTCATTTTAATTGCAACAGAAGTTTTAGATTAATATCAAAGGTATTTTCTAATCAATGTTCTTATATTCAAGAATGTGAAAAACCACTTCAAATATAAGGATAAAGTTTCTAAATTTGTTGTTCTTTGAATAAAACTAAAACTGTCAACCGGGATATAATTGACCACACATGATAGAATCACAAAATCTAATGTCAATATTTTAATGATGAACATTGTCAATTTTTGTATTATCTAAGAATGAGAGTGGACTTAAAATAAATAACAACTAAAAAGCAGTTGATGTCTTTAACTAAGATAAGCGTCCTTTATAATGCATGTGATGTTTCATTGTCAAGACTTTTAAAAGAAGTACCTGCTATACAAGCAATGGATAAATCTGTAACAACAGTCGTTGCAGCTGAAACTTCTCCCAGCATCGAATTACAAAAGTACTGCAAACAGTTATAGATGTAGAAATACACAAAGCTAGACACAAACAAGGTGGTCGTCACCGAATGCCATCCTTTGAACAGGCCACGGCTAGGTGATAAAAAATAAATTAAACTTCATTTTGACACTTTAAATGACAGTCTTGAATATACCAATATAACTTTTAAAAGAAAGTTTTTCTTCACCTTCATAACACAGTTCTTTTCACAATAATAATCAATAACACTAAAGTTAATATTTAATGGAAATAATTTTTCAGGGTGACAAGTCTGCAGATGAAAGAGAAAATCATGTTTTCCAACCATCTTTTAGAGATAGTAGACAAAAAAAAAGACAATTCTGTTAAGGCTAGGAGACAATTTCTTGGAGACAACAGAGAAATGTTACATTCTGTTTATTGCTTATTATATAAAGGATCAGACCTTACACCGAAAGGTACTAAAAGGTTATTGATAAAATAGAAGAATAAAGGATGAGGACAGGATACCCAAATATATATTTCCTATACGTTTATGAAGGACGTTGCCTTGGAAAATTACTAAAAATTAAATGGGAAGATAAAGTTTCAAACAAGGAGATCGCCACAAAGACAGGAATCGACAATATTGTTGTTGAAGTAGGGAAAAGAAGATGGAGATGGATAGGCCATATCCTCAGAATGAAGGAAACAAGACACCCAGGCACGGCTTTGACATGGGCACCCCAAGGCAAAAGAGAGAAAGGGAGACTGAAGGGAGCATGGAGAAGGACAGTTGAAGAGGAGAGAAGACAGTCAGGAAAGTCATGGAATGAGCTAAAAAGAGTTAAATGGAGACAATTTGTTGACGCCTTTTGCTCCTCCAAGGAGTCATGAGAATATGGATGGATACTTTTATATCATGAAGTGAGGCTTAAAAGATCAGTTTGACAAAGAATAAAAAAGCAAAATAAAAGTTGAAAAATCGTCCCCTAGCAGGAGCCAGTTTCGCGTATCATGATTTTGGTGTGAAATATTTTATTTTTTACACCGTTGAAAAGGTCTTCTTATCGCCCATCATTCTATGGGGGTCTTGCGTAATTAGGACATTTAGTTTTGAAATGATCAAACTCTATGTCTATAGTGTCAAATTGTGTATCATGAGATACATGATTTGGGAATTAATCGTTAAGCGCAAATAACAAAAAAAAACCCCAAACCAACAAAATTTATATGAAAGACGTCAAGTTCTACTTAGATCTAAAATCTAAGAGTAACGAGTCTGCTTGTCGCTGTTTACGACACCAAGGAGGATAACTAAGGAACGTCTGTTATTCTCTTTCCTGTTTTCCTTGTTTTTCAAAGCTCCTAGCTGACTTCACTTTTAATGAGAGGTCTCATTTAACGAAAACGAGCATCAGTCCCAACCACATTGTTGAATCCGACATCCACAGTATACAGTCATAAAATAAAAGTTATTCATTGATATATATCCAACTCATAAAAGTTTATTGTGTTGAAAAAAATGAAGAAGAAATCAGTTATTTGTTACTCCTGTCAAATGTTGACTATGATACGCGAAACTGTCTCTTAGGGGATGAAATATTGTGCTCTGAAGCTCTGTATTTGGTTTATCAGTCAGATGGTAAATTGTGTGATAAACAACGCTATCCAACATAGAGATTTTCATAATAACAATGATAAAAAATAAACAACTTTCTAACATACTCTAGTAAAACATAAGATTCCTCAGTACAGAATCAATAATACATAAATCTTTGTATTATTCAAAGAAGGAGAGTGGAGTAATTAGCAACTTAAAATCCCTTGACACCTTAAACAAACAAAAAAAGCGGCCTTTATTCGATGCATTTGATGTTCCATTGTCAAGACTGTTAAAAGAAGTACCTGCTATACAAGCAATGACTAAATCTGTGACAACAGTCAATGCAACTGAAGCTTCTCCCAGCATCGAATTACTCAAGTACTGCAAACAGTAATAGATGTAGAAATAGATAAACCTAGACACAAACAAGGAGCTGGTCACAGACTGCCATCCTTTGTAAAGCCCAGGCCTAGGTGGTGATAGAAATAAATGACACTTTATTTTGTCACGTTCAGTGCTAGTTTTCAAGTACTACGATAACAATCCGGTAAAAAAACAACCCCAAATAAATCCAAGAAACTGGAGCACTACCCAAACATGCCTTAGACTTTTGGTTGAGATGAAGCACTGGTTCGAGATCGGGTGATCTCAATTGCGCTACGCCTTTGAGAAGGTGTAGGGACATAGCTTTTAAAAGAAAGTCTTTCTCCACCTTCATAACATAATACTTTTCAAAGCATGGGTGCCAGGGGACGGCACACAAAATGCCTGAACGGTCACAAATGTAACACTCAACCACCGATGTAAAATAAAGCTCATTAAACAGAATCTGTTATTTTTCTTCTTCATCTTTGCCAGTGATGAGAAAATACATGCATGGTGACTGCAAAAGGGACAAAAAAACAACCCCAAAACAACAAAACAATTGAAGAATAAAAATAACAAAATACGACCCTAAACCACAAAGAACATAAACAATGTTTTATAATTAAACTAGCAAAAAAGCCCGCTCTTTGAACAGTAACGGTACTAATGAGTTGTGAAAGAGTGGGTAAGGGTGGGGTGGAAGTTCATTTCAGCTTTGCCAGCTTGACAAAAAAATGTTTTTATAGCGCCCCAAACCTTCAGTGGTATTGCAATTTGTGAACACTATTCACCACCCCACATGAGCTAATAGTTTGTCAATCAGAAGCACAATAAAATAAAATATGGACAGTAAAATCTATGAGGGTCGATAAACAGAAATTAGAAGAAACAAAACATTTTCTATAATATTAACGACACTATGAATCCAATATTCAATATGTTTATAACCATCTCCAGCTAAATTGGAAACCATATGCAAAATTTGGTTGCAATCGGTACGGTAGGGACTGAAAACATGCGTGACAAAAATCGGGCTCACTTGTTTATAGAAATAGATTAAAGGTAGTAAAATCTAAAACTGAGTATGTTTTGGTTTACATCTCATGCTTACAAATTCGTAGCTTTAAGACAAATATAACAACATCACAAATAAAAGTGTTAGAAGCAGGCTAGTCATTCCAATTAAAAGATTAAATCTGAGGGAAGTATTCAAAGGATAGAAGTTTTGAGAAATCACTGAGAGGAAAAAAGGAAAATCATTGAAAACCATTGCATTTAGAATGTTCAGAATTGACATTTGATTTGGTACCTCTAAAACATGAAATAAAGAAATAATCTCAGAGAAAATATTTTGGAATGTCAAATGGTAAAAACACTTTTGATAATTTAAAAAAATTGCAATAAACTCATTAAAAATGTAGAAATAAAATAGATTAGACACCCCCCTCCTTTCAATTACCCACTAATTAAGAACCCCAGTGAAATTTGATTTGTTACCTATAAAACATGAATTAAAGAAATAATCGAAAATATTTTGGATATTAAATGACTTTTGATAACAAAAATTTGAATCAATATACAAGGATATTTTTCAGATACATTTAAAATATCTCTGATAGTCCTTATTATTCATAGAAAAAGGGTAGAGATTATAATATTACCTAAGTTTTATCTTATAGTATGAAAAGAATTATGATTATTATGCCAGGAATTGATGGAGACACAAATAATTTTAAAAAGCTTTTGAGGAATTCATGTCATTCTGCTGTATCATACATACAAGAAAAACAAGACAATATGAAAATATACATTAAATATTCACAAGCAACATTGTGCAATCATAATAAATAAATGGAGTAAAAATACGAATAAAATTTCCACAAACTCAGAATCAACTTTAAAGAAACTGTCAGATCAAAAAGATCCTTTTAACCGAAAGGGAAAAAATTGTTACTACAGGTGATAGATGTGAGTAAATGACAACACAAAAGAACAAACAAAAAGACAATTACAGTCGACTCCGCTTGATCGCAACACGCTGATTAACCAGAGTTGGCTGCGGGCCCAGTAATTTAGGGTCATTTCACTACTTGACGACTAGGTATGTCTGTTGTATTCTTTGCGGGCTAGGGGCTTAATGATTGAACAAAGGCGGCTGCATCTGTCTGCTAGATCCACAATCAGTGTAAGGCTATTGTATCGTTCGCTATTGATCATCATTTAGCAAAGTGTGAAAACAGATAAAAGATTACTGAAAATGTGAGACAAGGTGTCGCCGGCTTTGTGATTATCCGTGACTTTTATGTATAATCAATTTCCTTTTCTTCGGAAAAGTTTAGATTAAGCCGCATTTGCGATAACCGGACTGCGTTTCAGCAGAGTCGACTGTATGTGAATGCGAACCACTTTCTCAAACACAGATACTTACTTTTAGTAAAAGAGGAAAGCTATACTAAATATTGAAAGAACTTTGTCTGGGAAAAATGAGATACCTGATAAAAAGCCAAGGGAAAGATCAGCCAGAGGTGACGCTTTTTTGGAATTCCCTCGAACAACAGACTTTAGCCCATTGAACGTATAAAAATACACAAAGTTGGAGCAACAAAGAGCGGAGCAAACCGGAAACCATCCTCGATACAGACCTTCACTGCAATGTAACATAAAATGAAGACAGTCGATAAAATCACTATTTAAGGATCTCAAACTGAAATTAAAGAGAAGCCGGTATTGGTGGTAGTAATGATAAATGATATCAATGAACGTACGAAAATGAAGTGCCAGAAAAATAGCCATAGAGAAGAAAAGTGCTTTTGTCGACTGGGGATTAAACGTTAACTCTGCCTCGCCAGAGATAGGGGGTCACACACTCTGCGAGAAGAAACAACTTGTGTACAGTATGATGATGATAAAGAACAACTGTAACACAGAAGAGAAAGCTATCCAAGAACCTGTTCATTGCAGAATTCCTAAATAGAGAGATCACAGATCACGAAACTATTCATTGGAAAAATGTAAACATAAACAGTATCAGCATCAAGTGATCCAGAGGGAAAAAATATACACAGCACTCAAACAATCTGCTATGTTGCTTTTAGTGGTTCTAAAGAACTGTATAATGCTTTATAGATTTCAAAACTCTGGATAGGACTAAAAATTTGAATCTGAACATTAGATCATAGCACTTCACAAAACAAATTTCAATCAAGCCTGTTAACTGTGCATCATTATTCATTATAAGATAAAAACTGAGGTGTGCTATATTACATGATTATCGTTCCAACTCCTATACGGTTAAGTGATAAATGAATACAATTCAATAAAACTTTAGGTACCTTAAAACAGAAGCGAAACCAAAGCAGCCCAGACACATTTTCAATTTATTCCATGTTAATAGACAAAAATTAATTGTTCAAATGACAAGAAATCTCTATGTTTTGTTATCAAATTTAAGCTGAACATTGTATTTCATGTTAGAATTCATAAAGAAAAGAATCCAAAAATAAAAGTTCTAAAGTTTCATTGTGGAATAATAAAGAAATTGGGACAGATGTTACTCACAGTCCTTCCTCTCTTAAAATGTCTTGACAAATTTGAAATGTGTTCTTGGCATGTCGATGATCATCAACTGAGGATTGAAAAGTATAAATTGTAAATGATAACCCAATCTTAGTCAAATGTTGAAGATGTACTGCCATACTTTCAAAGACAAGGAAAAATATAATATTCCTTTTTGCATCCAATTCATAATAAGAATAACAAAACGTAAAATCATTATTTAAAAAACACTTGCCATTTCATTCACCGTAAATATAGAACATGTTCGCCAGTACATCCCACCAGAATTAGCACTCATTTCAACTGACTGCAACCATATTAGTCAAAAATGGTGATCAGCTCATTGTATACTATATTACAGCTAAAAAGAACAAATTTAAGTCAATGATGAAATCATCCACAAACAAAAATAAGCAACTGCAAAAATATTTAACAAAATGATTTGAAAAAAGTAAGTGCACCAATATGGCTAGGGTGCGAATTTTGATAACTTTTTTCTTCCCAAGTGTTGACATCAAAAGGAAACATCTATATATGCAAGGAACTGAATATAGAGTGAAAATGGAAACAAGAGAGTACAGAATATCTGTATCTTCTTTCGCATAGAAAATTACCTTGCAATCTAGTCCTCACTGTGTCCAAAGGATAGAATACTGATATTGCAAAAACACTTCCCTGTGAACAGAATAAAATGAAACAAATGCCAACATTGGGAAAAAACACAAGAAAGAAAGAAAACCCATGAACAATGAAATATAGAGAAGCCAGCTGTGGAATTCTAACCTTCTATATTTTTATTATATAAATTGTAGCGAATCTAATGACAACGAACGTGTACAGAGCTGCCTTGCTTGTTTTTACCCTTTTGACAACACTTTTTCTTTAAGCTTTGTTCCAAATTCAATGTTAATAAAATTCCTTATTAAAAAAGTAATAAAATAGATTAAAAATTCTTTCAATTTGACTTAAATTCACTGTTACAATACAAAAACCACAAAAGTTATCATCCTCTGCATACTCCGAGATACCTTTTTTACGAACCCTACTGGAGTCTGGAGGCAAAGAATAGGAGAGAACAAGAAAATGCTATACAAAGAAAAGAGAACAGTTCCGTTAGTTGAATGTTTTTCTAGAAAGGAATTTCGATTTGTGGTGGCCTTTAGTCAGGAGCTTCATGAGAGATTTTTGGGCTTTCATAGGAAGTATTTTTATACGATGTCACTATCACTATCTCTGAGCTAAAGACAAGCAAGGTTGGGATGAGGGGGGGGGGCATTGAGAGCAAAGATATTTATGCTTGTGAGAAAAAGAGAAAAGTTGAAGTCAGGTCACTAACAGTCCTTTTGTGTAACGGACCTATCTTGCTGTCTCAATTTACATGTGGTATAGTGCACACTGTCTGTGTTTTGTTTATATATGAACATTATTATTATTCTTATTTTATCAAATTCCTTGATAGAGATATAAAGGGGGTGTATTGAATTTGATAACTGATAGTGGTAGTATCTTTAATTTTAGACAGAATGCGGACTAAATTCACACCAAAAAATGTGCCCTGTAGAAACTAGGATTTTGTGTCCGTCTGGTACTTGTAAACTTGGTCCCCTTGCTGTGACTTTGTTTTTGAAAGGTTTTCTTTGAATTACAAAGATAGGAAGTTCTCGGCTTAGTCATGAATAAAAAGAACAGTAAAACTAAGTATAGTGAGGGCTTCATTTGGCTTAGTGAGTATTATTTCTTTCCCGATAGGGGAGATGGAAAGAACGTTATTGTGCATTGTTAACATGATACGTAACTCTGGGCCTTTTTTAAAAAGCTTGATAATATAATCACCATCATTCTAATTACTATTATTATTATCATTATCACTTTATAAATAATAATTATTATTTTAGAGTCAGTAATTGTGATGTGTCTCCCCTGCGTGAATTTTTCTTCCTAATGCTCTGGTCATCTCTCTCTCTTATTCACCACAGACATAAATATTATTAGGTACGTACACTAACAAACATAGTACATATGCATGATACACTACTAAAAATACTAAAGCCAGATCAAAGTGTATGTTCTTCAATTTTATGGAGCGTTCTGTTTTAAATTTCTTTCTTCTTTCTTTATCAATAACCTTTTTAGTAGAGTAACTTCCGGGCTACACGGCCGTCCGAACAACCCGGCCGTCTAGACGACTCGGCCACTTAGATCGCGGTACCGAGAGGCCTCTCATCTGTAATC